>JAQPZY010001677.1:7980000-8130000 GCA_029931535.1 Margaritifera margaritifera | reverse complement strand
GGACAGATGGGACATTTCAGTGGTGTTTAGTTGAAATATATAATAACTTAAAAAATTTAAACAAATGCGGTGATGATGACATCATTGAAGAGCTCGAAATAGATCTGGACAATGGTGATGTTATATTGAACTCCCCAATAACGGAGGAAGACATCCTAAAATGCATTAAATCTCTGAAGAATAATAAGACACCATCAAATCATAAAATTATCAATGAATATATCAACTATACCTCAGATGTAATGATGCCTAGTCATGTTTCGTTTTTCAACCTGATACTCGAAACAGGAATAATCCCAGATTCTTGGCTTGAGGGAATCATAAGTTGTATTTATAAACGTAGTGGGGATCCGGCTCTCCGTGAAAGTTATCGTCCAATAACAATATTAAGCTGGCTCGGTAAATTATTCACTGATATTCTAAATCTCATAATCAATAATTTTCAAAAGTTCTCACAACATACTGTAGGAAAACCAAGCAAGATTTCGAGCTGAAAACCCAACAACGGATCATATATTTGCACTACATGCCTTAACAGAATTTCTAAAATTCAGAAGAAAAAAAAACTATTCTGTTCTTTTATCGATATTAGCAATGCTTTTGATTCGGATTGGCGGCAATCTTTTTAGAATTGTTCATAGCTTGTATCTAAACATAAAGTCCTGTGTTAAGTTTGCCGGAGAACAGTCTGGTTTTTTCCAAAGTTTTCGTGGGTTTAGGAAAGAAGAAAATCACTCACCGGTATTATTTTCATTGTTTCTTAACGGACTTGAATCTTTCTTGCAACCAATGTTCCGCAGTGAATATATATTTAGTAGGTTTTGAAGTTTCAACATATCTCAAAGTGTTAATTTTATTTTATGCAGACAACACTTTGGGACTAATGCAGATACTTTCCAAGACAATCTTAATGCTTTTAACGAGTATGTTAATCGTGATATATGGTACACGTAAAACTCATCAGTTTAAATTTAAACTTCGAGACAATTCTATTTCTATATGCGACGAATTTAAGTTCATTAGTGCCTTATTTACCAAAACCATATATTCTTTAAAGGCATTAATCACAACGTTGAACAAGCGGGAAAACCCCCAAAGAATCTTCTATTTAATAGAATACGTAACTTGCACATCCATTTGCAACTACAATTTTTTTATCATACAATTTGACCTACTTTGCTTTATGGTTGTGGAGTTCGTGGGTTTGAAAATAATCAATTAATTGAAAGTGTGCATAATAAATTTCTCAGGTAAATAACCAAACTCAGGAAAGTACACCTGTTTATATGTCGCATTAAGAAATGGGTTGAAAGCCTATCAATGTTTGTATTAAATCTCGTATGATTGGATACTTGATGTTAATTATATATGAATAAGGCCTTTGCAAATTTATATAACGTAATGTATAATAAGTCGAAAAAATTGATCAAAATTACAAATGGATTGAATGCAAATATTTTGATTACTGTTGGAAGAATCGATCTCTTTAATCAGGACTCTATAAAGAACCATGAAGCTACAAAAGCTAGAATTATCCAAACTATAAAAGACTTGTGTATTCAAGAATGGAATGCAAAAGTGGCAACTTCATCCAAAGGTAGGCAATATTTCCTTTTGAAGCAGGACCTGAAGTTTGAACACTACTTATTATCTCTACATCGAAATACATATTTACCTCTGCTCAAATTTAGAGCGAGTAATAACAGACTCCCAGTAGAGGCATGGCGTCGGGAAAATATACCACATCACGACATAAAGTGTCATCTTTGTGATATAAACAACACTGGTGATTAATACCACTATTTGTCCATCTGTCCATTCTTTTCATGTGAAAAATATCAATTTTTGAAACCTTACTTTGATATTAGAATAAATCTTGTGAAATTGAAACAACTGCTTTCAACGGGAAATATTTCTACACCGGTAAATCTATCAACATTCGTGCAAATTATGATAAAGAAATTTGTATAACTGATATTACAATAATATCGATATCACATGAGTTTAGAAACACCCAGTTTTTCTATATTGGTCAGTTATTTGAGTTGATCTTGGCATCAGTCAGTTACATGTGCTTTTTAGGATACAGAACCACTTTCAAATATGCTTGACTCTGTGTGTGTGTGTGTGTGTGTGTGTGTGTGTGTGTGTGTGTGTGTGTGTGTAAGTAGCCTCGTTGAGACAGCTGATGGGCGTTGCTCTACAGAAACTGTAAAATTGACGTTTATGTTTGTCTCATTAAAAAAACCAACATTGTATTATATTAAAAAATTATACAACATCTGATTGTTCTTCAGTATGAATTAGCTACCTATCTGTCATAGTAATGTACACCCCAATTGATTATTTTGAAGAAGAAAAAAAAATTTAAAAATTAGGGACATTGATTCGTCTTTCCCAATACTGCATATATACGCTTTCTGTGTGCATCTTAACAGTGCTTCATATTCAACTTATTCAGTTTGTCACCACTTAAAAAGCATATGCTTTTCTCGTGTGTTATCTGTGGCCCGAGATTTAAGTTATAATAAAGATCTTGTTCTTGTTTTAATTATTGGTAGCCAAGGCTTATGTTCAACCCAAAAGACACGTACTTATGGCTGCAGAGAGCCTTGAACAAGAACACCATGAGAGAAAACCAAATGCAACTTACTCATTAAAATGGCCTATCGACGACTTTCATTCAAATGATCTCTCGGCTTTACATTCCAATATCTTCTAAATTATTGGTCCAAATTTTATAAAATTTTATGACTTAACTTAAAATGTTGTAAGCTAAAATTCAGCGCAATTTCATATTGAAAAGCCTAAAAATACAAAAAACGCGTATGCAAAAAAGGTGGCGGTCGGTTTTTATCTTAGAGGTCAATTACTGCTTTATCTGTGATCCAGGTAGACAGTTGACCAAATAATGGTTCGAATATTTGCCCTAAGCGCCGCCAGATTCATCTGCGCAGGATATTGTGTACAAAGTGTGCAAAAACTACAATTTAAAAAATGTTTGCTTTAAATACAATCAAGCACGTTGCCAAATTTGATCATAATCCCATCAATACTTTATGAGTTATCAAAGCTCAGAGTTACAATATAGTCTCTATATTTTGGTCAACTATGTACGACCCTGTCATAAAATGCCAATGGAATTAAAGCTTGAAAATGTTTGATGTTTCGTCTACTTGGCTTGAAGCTTTTTTGTGTCGTCAAGTTGGCTTGAAGCTTTTTTTGTGTTTATTGTTGACTTGAAGCCAATTAGACGAAACATCAAACATTTTCAAGCTTTAATTCGATTAGAAATAGTTATGTAAACGTTTGTAATTTCAACGCTTTTTGTGTTTATTGTTTGTCTTGTCTATGTTTTGTGTTTGCCTTTGAAAAAGACAAAATGAGACTGGAAAGCGCTTAGGCTAGTTAAAGACTAGTTTTGCACTGTTCGTTGTCAGTTTATTGCATTTATCTTAGTCAATCCCTGACACACACGGTCCCTTGCTGGATCCAGTGCACCTGAAAGGACTGTTACTCGCAATATGATTTGCATTATATTATATTATATTATATTAATATATATATATATATATATATATATATATATATATATATATATATATATATATATATAAAGAAACAAAGTTACAAAACAACCAATAAGAAAATGTTTTCCTTTATGTTTAATATCAAAGGTTTCTGTAATAAGAGAATAATTCCTATAGGTTTTGATGATATTCATCTTTTCTTTTGTCGTTCCAATTCATAATTTTCATTTTCAAGGCCAAAACTTACACAATAGTAGTGTATGGGTGTTTTGTGTCAAAAACGTCAAGTTTGATTAATTGAACTGACAAAATTTGCATGTCAAGGTAAATCCTGTATTTGCCGCAATTTATGTTTCTTTCGGCTAGACGGTTTAGATATGTATTGTTGTGGACACAAACGTCGTGACACGCACTTTGAGGTCGATTCATACAGATGAAGTGTATATGTGATTTTAAAAAGATTAAGGATACCATCTGTCTGTCTGTCTGTCTGTCTCAGTGTATATATACTTTTCGAGATTTCTATGAAGTTATTAAATCATGTCCTACCCTATAAAACAACAGACTTTGAATCTAATCCATCGTCATTCTGAAGACGTTACCCTAACTTCCAATCAAGCTATTCGTAATAGAGTGACATTTGTCTCAGCAGGCAGCTCCATGTTTATGACAACTCTTTATAAAGGAAACCATTAATCAGCCTCTTTATTTTGTATAACATATTGAAACTATATATAACGGACATATGTTCACAAATGAGAATTTTTTGGTCCCTTGATTTCCATTTAAGGCAGTTATTCGCTGGACAGTTAATTTCTCATAGATGGTTCCACCATAACCAGGCACAGTTCCCCCGCCCCATAGCCAGCCTCCTCTGTCCTAAAAATTTATATAACATTTTGAGTAATTAATTCTACTCTGACTTGGAAATCTAACTCTAAATATACGAATACTGTACTTTGATTGGTGAGACAAATTCCGAGTAAGATTTAAAGTCAAGTAATGTTTAATGATGAAGGGCCAGATTTTCTATGTAGACTCAACACAGTAAGGATATTGTAATACAAATCAAACCTCTACATACTCGTTCCTTCTATAAAACGGTAAAAATGCTTGGTTTCAACACTGACTGGTTTAATGAATTCAATGAAATTGTGAATACATTCAGTTCCTCATACAACCATAACCCATAAATAACAAGACACAGTCTACTTTAACGAGTTTTTAATGTAATATCACAACTTAATTAACTAGTTTTATTTTCTTTATATTTATAAATTTATTTGCATTGAAATATTAAGGCTTTCATTTCATCTATATCCAGATTACCACAGGCAATTCGTGACAATGCCATGAAAATACTGATGTTTTAGATTCACTGGTAGGCAAAATATTGAAAGGTCATATTCTTTTTATCAGATAATTTTCCTACATATTTGCGTCATGACGTTGTCTCAATAGATTTATGATACACTATTTTATTATATATGTCATAATGAGATATTGAAATATATCAGTGGGAGAAAAGAGATATCGCCACAGTGGCGATATCACTTTTGGAACTACTTTCTTTCCCCATTTAGGAAATATATCTATACACACACACACACACACACACACACACATACACACACACACACACACACACACACACAGAGGGAAATAGATGCTTATCCTTAGCATACTGACAAAGTAAATGATCACAAAAACTAAATGATCATTTTAAACCTCTACACCATGCTATGATCTATAGTTTTCATGTTCATTGTTGTGTTTGTTTGTGTCTTTTATGTTTACCTGTGATATCTGGATACGTAAGTTCTGAGAGCGCTAAGGCTAGTTTCATATTAGTTATGCAATTAGATTAGTCACCTTCTTACAAAAAGTTCCCATATAGTTTAAGATTTATATACTCTTCTGATATTTGACGAACTCTCATGTAAAGCCCTTATCACAGTAGTTCAGGGTCTAGTCTGGTTTATTTTAAGTTGGCCCAGGACTTGTCTAATATTAGAGATACCTCGGCAGGCTTTGGACATATACGTTAGCACTCTGCCAGTCCAAAGCAAATATAAGAATACAGTCTGGGTGTAGACCATTTAAAGAATATGCCGCAATTATACCGTCTTTAATATGTCCTTACTCTTGCCTAAAATACAAGTGCGAAAATAAATTGGGTCTCATAAAGTTTGAGTACAGCCTTACTTGCTAAAGTGGCAAGGATTTAAGAGCCTCTGTACAACTTAGGTTCATACACCATTGTCTCTTGACATTTTGCAGCTTCACTTTGCAATGTTATAGAGCCATGAATATATGGGCATTACAATCTATTTTCGCATTATCGCTAGTTCAGGGTCTGGCCTAGCCTATTTATCATCCCAAGAATCCAGGCCAACACTGAACCAATTCCTTGATCACTATTTGTGCTATCATTCCCAAACCAGCTTAATTCATTGGGTTCTGGGCCATGTTAAGAAGGTGCCGGTAATTAGACCGTCTTTATCCGTCCTTAGTTTATCCAAGCTCGTAACTGTGGCGGGGGATGGGAGTGGGATGGTAACTTCATAGTATTTTGGTTAGATACGCGCTACTAACGGTCGAAGTATCCAGTCATGTATCACAGTAATTTTAATTTCACAGACCTATGTATGCCCTAATAAGTAACCTAACTTGCTTCATGTTCATAGCAATCGACAAAATAGAGCTGAACATGTGTCATTTCTGCCGTAAACATATTCATGTACAGCTAGATGTGAATACACTAATCTTGCCCAGGGTAGCCTCAGACCACAATTACTCCCCCTCCCCCTGTTGAGATTAGGAAGATATTCCAAACAAATAGTACCTTCTTTGCATGGTCTGTGTGCCACTGACTTATTTGATACAGTAACTTATTTTAATAAGTATGAAAGGGTAGACTTCAAACTTTATGAAATTGTATAGAAAGTAGCACTTGCTTGTTGTTTAATGAAAACAGTAGGATGTAAAATGTCCCAGTTTTCTGGGTCATGCAGACGCTTTTTGGACGCTTCCTCTACGTCAGTTTATCTACATTATTGATACACAAAGACAAGCCGGTCAACCTATGATGAAACCTTGCAGGATTTATTGGAGTAAGGTGGGTTAACGTGTAGCAAAATCCGATAGAGGTCTATCAGTCATGACAAAAGTGGCATACTGTTGAATTCTTATACAAAAAAATAGAAGGAAAATAATTGTGGTCTGATACCAGGTCTGCATTAAAGTCAGATCAACTTTCAAAGTTCTAAACCCGAACGGATCAATTGTAAACATGTTCATGTACTAGGAATCTGGGATCATGATCTAGAATTGAAGAATTAGACACCAGATGATGTACGGCCATGACAGAGAAACGGATTCAAATGGAAGAGGAATTATAGAGGGATTATAGAGGAAGTTTTCCTTCCCTGGGATTGATAAATGTGAGAAAAATTGGAACTCTTTGTGGAATTAAGACATCTGTACGATAGTCTAAATTGCTTATTTGAAAAGTGTATAAAACCATCTATACTGTACGACTAATGTCTATGTAGCGCTGTCTCATAACACCCTGTGAGGATTGTGCAATTCATGTCTGTACACTAATGTCTGTGTAGCACTGTCTCATAACATCCTGTGATGTTATATGCTATATCATTGTGCAATTCGTGCCTGTACACGTATGTCTATGTAGCACTGTCTTATAACACTCTGTGATGTCATATGCCATATAATTGTGCAATTCATGTCTATACACATATGTCTATGTAGCACTGTCTTATAACAGTCTATAATGTCATATGCCATATGATTGTGCAATTCATGTCTATACACTTATGTCTATGTAGCACTGTCTTATAACAGTCTGTAATGTCATATGCCATATGATTGTGCAATTCATGTCTGTACACTTATGAGATAGAGTTTTCATGTGACGTTCACAAATAACATGAACTCTTTCATTGATACATTATACAACTCGCTGTATATAATACTACTCAACATGTTTCTCTAACTGCACATCTGGATTTATTGATTGATTAACTAGTTGACTGATTGATTGACTGATTGATTGATATATGGATTGGATGGCAAGTCTAAGCCACCTTTGAACTCTCTATAGTATATGTTAATAGAGAATAATTTTGAAATACAACACACATAGATAGATATATAGAGCAACAAAGCAATAATAATAATAATAATAATAATAATAATAGCATGGATGGTATTGCCAGTTACAAGGAACGAGAAACTATTTTTACATCGACATGGTTTATTTGTAAAGCACAAGTCATACAGGTCATGTAGGCGTTCGGTACCAACTATTTCAGCAAAAGGTGTCATTTTTGAGAATTTGATTATACATACTTTTAAATGGCGATTATTCACTTTATTTCGCTCTTGGTCGATCAATATTCCTTGGAAGATCATTATATAAACGCCATAAGAAATACATACGACAAAATCAATGTTAAAGAACATGAACATTTTTCGATGAAGCCAACTAAGAGGTGTGATACAGTGAAATCCGCATTGAATGGCGCTATGATATTACAATGAAAGCGCCGCGTATTGTAAAAAATCTTTTTACTACTCCCCTGCACTATTAATGATTAGACCCAACATTTGCTTTTCTTGACCCAATTTAGTGCCAGTTTGCCATTGTAAAAGACCATAGCGATAGCTAATTTTCGACCGGAACATTTGTGATGACAGCTAAGGTGCAGATTTACTAAAAAATTATGAATAAACAGACTTTGGTTAAATCAGTTTCGCATTAAATTTTAGAACAACAATTAATATTTATTTAAGACCAGTAAAGGCGCCTACATGACGATGTTGACGTATACTTTAGACTTATCCATTGTTTCTATCAATAGAATTTCGTAACAGAAAACACTAATTTTAACTCCTACACTTTTTTTTGCTACATTCATACAGTAAATAAATAAGAAACATCTTTCCTCATCATACAGCACGATACTTATACCGGCTGAATGTGACATGTAAATTCGCGGTCTCGAACTTTGCATTCGTTGAAAACAAGAGTTACCAGAACTCATACTATGTTTTTATGACTAATGCAACAAAAATACAAATTTATTGAACATTTGGTAAAAGAGATATCAACTATAGGATAAATAGGCACTTTTAGGGAGCATTCATGACTGCTATTTTGCGAGATTTGTTTCTTTCTCAACCGGATCGTTATCGTTTAGTCTGGAACGTGGTTATCGTAATGAAGACCGCAGTACACAAGCCAATATAATTAATTCCTTAATGTTTTTATTCCGGCATCAAAGGTACAGCAGACAGCGTATGAGGTTTTAAAGAGACAGGGTTACATGAATGGGGACTTGAGCCTGATGGTGAATCTTGAATTGACAAGTTCCTTTTGGTCATTTTAAAATGTTGAAAATATTTACTCTATCTATAAAAGACATATTGGCCAAAATCACTGACAACAGTTCGGCACCATCTTGTCCGTCAACGTCGCGTATGTTGTTTGCAAAGGTAGCTTCCTCTCGCGATGCACTAAGTCTGATTGGGACGTGCGATATCCAGTATTATTACCATTACATGAATACGTTAAAAATTCAAATCTGATCCAGATTTAGGTATCGACTTGTCTTTGATCAATTAAGATGAGGGCTTTTGTATGAAGGCTAATATACCAAGGAAGAACTGAGATTGCGAGAGAGCGAAATCGCATATAATCAAGCACAGTCGCAATGAAAACTGATGTATATATATATATATATATATATATATATATATATATATATATATATATATATATATATATATATATATATATATATATATATATTGCATCGCCTTGAATAGATAAAGGATTATTTTTAGGAGCAATAATAGTTGAAGTCCTCTTTTCCACGACCTCTTGATAAATATTTGTTGTGGCTGGCATTTTTACTGAGATCAGACCACCTCCCGTATCTTTAGGTCTGAAAAACTTGTACATGATTATCCTTTATATAAAAACAACAAGTTTCCTAAAATAAATTTTTATTTAGTAAACAGAAGCAGTTTTTTGTGAGAAAAAAGCAGCGTTTAATGACTGGCGTTTTCTCTACAATTTGTTTTCTAAATAGTGTAAGCGTTTTGACACGCGTTAAAGACATATTTTGACTTGAGGGATATTCATCTTCTTTCTATAGTACTAGTATGTGACAAAGTATGCAGAGCAAGTTACCAAAACCTAAGAATTGTGGCTAGTTACTAGCTATCACACCACGAAGTTTGTTGTAATTCTTATTTATAAACATCTTTTTTTTCAGAAGAGATAAATGTAGTGATTCAAAAATTATGGGAGATACCTTATTCATTTCTTTCTTTTTTTCTTTAAAGTTTTAATGACATAAAGATAGATGGCACATACATGTAACACACTAAACATTGGAACAGTATTTCAAAGACTTTTCAATAAGATTGATGACACATACATGTAACACACTAAATATTGGAACAGTATTTCAGCGACTTTTCAATAAGACAGAATGTGTTGGCAATTTTGGACAATTTTTTTGTGTCACAGAAAGATGAAAGAAAAACAGCTAAGAAAAGAGAGAGGCAGTAGGAAAGTAAAGGAAATATCGTTAAATGTAGAAGAACACACACACAGATATACATATATATATATATATATATATATATATATATATATATATATATATATATATATATGGAAAATATTATCATATAAGTACAAGCATATATAGGCATACTCATTCATAAAAATCACATACTGAGAGATACTTATCATTGTACATGTGTCTAAAATAAGTAATAGATGTTAACAAGGAGTTTACACTCAGTAAACAAGTGTGAAATTGCCCAACATGAAACATTATGCGCACATCGTCCATCACCTTAACTTGACCTGTATTCATGCGCCAAAGAAACTTGTCATCAGTCAATGTATTTCACAATAAATGGGTACTAATAATTGGCAGCTATTGTATGTTCAAACAAAAGTCCCTTACTAATGGGTACACAAGAACTTGAACGACAACGTCATTAGTGTATGTGAAATAGGAGTTACTGATTAACTGGTCAATCGACGACTGTTAATCAATTGACCTCTCGGCTATCAGCCCACTGGTCAAACATATAAGGAATCAACTAATCAGACAAATGTGATCAATGATCGAAAAGGATAATTAACCTTACATAGGTAGGACAGTTGGGACATTTCGGTGAGTTTTATTTGAAATACATAGTAATTTAACATTCCAATATCTTATAATGTATTGGTCCAAATTTAATCAAATTCTGGAATTTGTAAAACTTAAATGACTGAAGCTAAATCTCAACTCAATATCATTGAAAAGCCTAAAAATTAAAAAAAAGTAAGTTGGGTTGAGCGATAAGCAATTATCCGAGAGGTCAATTACTTTTTATTGGTGATCCCAGTGGACCATTGACCAATTAATGGTTCCAATATTTGCCCAAGCACAGCCCGCATACATCTGAATACTAAAATCTGTACTAACTGTGCAAAGATTTTTGCTGTTGTTGTTGTTGCTGTAAACACGAGCTAATTTCCAAATTTCATCAAAATCCCATCAATACTTTATGACTTATCAAATCTCAACGTTACTATTTATTATGTATTCCCTGTCGTCAAATGTGGCCCCCAGTGGCCGAGCTGTCAAAGGCTCTCACCTTTACGGATCACCCACATTTCACCCCTGTCCGCGTGCGTCTGCTCTGCCATCGTGGGTATGTGAGAAAGCTTGTCAGTGTCTTCTCGTGCGTCAGTGATTCTTCCTGGGGTCTTCCTGTACCAAATATATGCTAACCGTCATGTGTAGTGTATTATATGCTGAAAAATGGCGTTAAACCAAACCAAACTCTATAGTCAAGTATGTGCGACCTGTCATAAATGCTTCCATGCATTTACATGTCAAACGTAACATTATGCAATCGCTTACGCTAGACAGCAGCTGGTGGTCCTGTCATTGGTTATGGGTAAAGAGATAAAGAGGTGCTTGATAAGTTTGATTGACATCGAGAAGCTATTAATAAGATTGTGAGCCAACTGAAATTGTTTACACAATCCCATCATCTTGCTTATCTTTCGGAATTCTCGCTGATTTTTAACTCAGACACCTTGACAATATTTCCATAGAACATGTAAAGATTCATGTTGTAATCATTTTGTTTGTTTGTTTGCCCGATTTAGGATAAATGTTCAATTCTTACTTAAAAGTGCTTTTAAAGTATGTACGAAAATTTTCAAAACAAAATCTTAATTTTGCAGATTTTGATATACTGACGACTACGCATGGCATCGTCGATAGATGAACGACACAAGATAGGGTCCATACCGACAATTGCACCCAATTTACGATAATGGGATCTACTAGGTTGATGCACGTTTACTTTAAGCACACTAGTACACCTTATATTTTGAGACGGTAGGAGGTATCAATGGTTATTGCACTCCTCCTTAATGCATAAATTGTATGTAGTTACAAGGTGTTATAAGGCCTATTATACTAATACCTATTGCATACAGTTTATATTATCAGAAGGGAAGGGGAATAAAAAGGGCCCTTGTACACCTCCTTCAGTGTACACACTTTATGCTTTGAGAAGGAAGCGTAACAAGAAGATTGTTAACTCCTTCCTTTATGCACAAACTGTATATTATTAGAACGCATTTATGGCTATCGCACTCTCACCTTTATGCATAAACATTATGTTATTAGAACGCATTTAGCAGATCTGCACATTCAATATTTAAAATATGCGTGACGAATTTGATTTTGAGGAATTAAGTCCAATTACAATTTTTGAAGTGAGAATTATGCTTCTTACCAATATATTACAAGAGAATACACAATACTGCACTCGGCAATCACTAGCAATTTGTGACTAGTGATCAGTAACTACAGAAAGGAATGAATAAATAAACAAAATCAATCAAACAAACAAAACCTAATAAACTACAACAACAAGACAAAAGACCAAACATAACAACAAGACAATAGTCCAATCATAACAACAAGACAATAGTCCAATTATAACAACAATACAATAGTTCAATCATAACAACAAGACAAAAGACCAAACATAACAACAAGACAATAGTTCAAACATAACAACAAGACAATAGTCCATTCATAACAACAAGACAAAAGACCAAACATAACAACAAGACAATAGTCCAAACATAACAACAAGGCACAAGACCAAACATAACAACAAGACAATAGTCCAATCATAACAACAAGACAAAAGTCCAATCATAACAATAAGACAATAGTCCAATCATAACAAGACAAAACTCCAATCATAACAACAAGACAATAGTCCAAACATAACAAGACAATAGTCCAATCATAACAAGACAAAACTCCAATCATAATAGCAAGACAAAAGTACAAACATAACAAGACAAAAGTCCAATCATAACAACAAGACAAAAGTCCAATCATAACAACATGACATAAGTCCAATCATAAGCAAATTATGGAATATCTTTAAGCTTTTCTATTATATCAATGTTAATCATTTCATTGAATTTTTATTCATCTAAAAATTCAGAATTTGTTCTTTCTTGTGAAAAGAGAAGAAGATGGCTATGCTTAAAGCCACAAAATCGTCAAAAATACATGGGCGAGAAATTTAGCTGCCCCGAAAATAACTGATTTCTGTATTTTGCTTATATTCACTACTTTGCGTCCCTAATAAATTACGATTACATAAAATATCAGAATTGTCCTATTGTTCTCTAGAATAGGTGTAATGTCCAAAATATTGTATTTAAATCTATACATACATACATATATACATACATACATACATACATACATACATACATACATACATACATACATACATACATACATACATACATACATACATACATACATACATACATACATACATACATACATACATACATACATACATACATACATACATTGTTATGTATATTGAATTTATAATATGTCTATGAGGTAAGCTGTAGTTTAGTTATTTTGTAAACAACATATTTACTGCATTTAAGTTCAAGGTCAGTTTTGTTTACATAGCATTTAACAATTAGAGTGGAATTTTCCATATTATGATGTGAGAAAAGTCAGGTACGCACAGGAAATTTCCATTAGAGTTACTATTATTCTAGAATATTCTGTCAGGTGATTTATCCTTATATTTATACAGGTTTGGTAAACAAGATTTCATTCCTATACTAAACTTCATATTATTAAGATCAGTCTTTTAAGGAATTTATTTTAGTAATATAATGTTACAGTTGTGAAAATCAGAGCAAATTCAGAGAGAATAATTATTTATTTGAAATATTAATTTGAATTACTAAAAGTGCTCATTCTCATATTTGATTAATACTTGACTTTGGGATTTATGTGAATGTATTCAAAGATATTCTGGATTACATCATTCAGGCATATCAGACTACTGACACATCAGAACATTCAATGATATTATAATTCATTCGGAACATTCTATATTTAGGACTTGTGATGAGGACTCTCAGGATTATTAGATTATTTGGATTTTAATTCACGTTATTGTACGTGTCCTTTTGAATTTTCGCTTTAATTGTCTAGAAATAAATTGCTTGATTTTACTTACATTGTTGGTTTCACTTTCTTTCTGTTACATTATTTTAAGACTTAGAGTCGTAACAACATACATACATACATACATACATACATACATACATACATACATACATACATACATACATACATACATACATACATACATACATACATACATACATACATACATGAAATAAATCTGGTTATTGCTTGACTTGGTCCTGATAGGTATTATTAGCAATCTGAATATCCTCCGCCTTTCGTTCTTTATGATTAGACAACAAAACGCGGTAGATGCTCCTATTACCCATCGCTTTTATTCGTTTACAATATTAATATAGCATTAAAATATTACAAATGGTTATTTCTCTGCTTGGAGCAGATTCGCGGAATTAGTGATACAATAACTTGACGTTTAGATTATGCACGCAATAACAGTTTATCACGCTTCGTCGTTCATCATTTTTTATTGAGATGATTGGATGAAATATGGAACATTAACATATGCTTTTCCTAGCATATAATAGGGCCATTCAATAGAGGTAAGCTGTGCATCAGAGCTTTAATTTTTGTCTCAGATAAATTTGTAATAGACAATATAGTCAATCATGTGTAGTTTTACAACATTAGACTGGTTCCTGCTTGTTTGACGCGTGTTTTGTTTTTGTGGTTAGCTGTACTCAAACAATGATATTGCACGTTTTGCTAAAATACAGTTTTTTGTGTGTGTAATAAAAGGAAGAAAGAATTTTTTTTTCTTGTAGATTTGTGATATATAATTCATGTAATTAGTGATTTACAACGCAAGAATAACGGTAATTCCAAGATTCGTTATGGGCATACGTTTGCCAAATAACTCCGCAAAGGTTTTTGACCCTCGGGCTCAAACTGTTCCCTCGTGCTATTGCAGACGTTTGCACACATTAAAACGGGCATGATTTCTATATGTATGCCTGCATTCTTGTGCACGCACGTGTGTGTGTGTGTGTGTGTCGGAGATACACAGAGAGAGAGAGAGAGAGAGAGAGAGAGAGAGAGAGAGAGAGAGAGAGAGAGAGAGAGAATTGTTGTATTGTTAAATATATATATATATATATATATGCTAATAAGACCACTAGCGGGATGTAGGAAAGGTGATTGTATATCCGGTGTGGTCTTACCACCAGGGTAAGATAGATAGATAGGTAGAATTCTATTAGAGAGTCATGGAAACAGATATCTTGAGAGATAGATTAATAAGTAGAGATAATTATTCATAAAAACGCCTCTTGTAAATCAGATTTGACAAATTATAACTGAAATGCATGGAGTTCATACGAGTACTTTATCACTTAATAAATAACTTACGTGTATACAATAGGCAGCTAGATTGTTTCCTAACAGTATACGGGATTTAGTACCTCGAGCTGATTGCGTTTGGAATTTAGTAACTACAGCTTGCGGCATGGTAGAAGATACAAATGGCCACTGAAGCATAAATTATTATTAAATTTTAAAAGGTGTGTGTGGTCACTGTCATGTTTTCCGTCAGGTGAGCGCGTAGTGCTGCAGAGATACGCCATCTATGATTGACTGAATGACACTAATGATCGCTTTTGTTAACAAAATTTATTGTAATTTTCAAACCGTTCTGGAATTACTGGTCGCAATTTTTAATTATCCACTTAAGCGTTGTATTTATTGTTGCTGCTGAATCATTTATACCACTAATTATAATATAATTTTCTTTGAAAAATGAATTATCTCCATCTTTTGTCTCCTAATTTCAAAGTACATGCAAAATCATCAGTGCACATTATGCTTACAGAGAGCTTTCTTGTACGATATCAGGAGTACTCCTAGAAAAAAAATCACCTGTGTGGAAAAACTTAGAGAGATCGAAAGTAAAAGATGCAGTTGTGAATTTGCTTACTCTGGAGGAACATATACTTTTAATTATGATCAAAGTTGCCAATAATAATCCGGTTTCTAGAACTATTAAACTGCGTGGGTGAAAACGAACGGGCCAGACTAGTTGGAAATTGATTGCTATGTGGAACTAATATATATATATATATATATATATATATATATATATATATATATATATATATATATATATATATATTGTTAATACAAAAATATTCATTATCTGTTATACCAATAGTCTTTAAGATATAAGTAATTGTGGGTTTTTTCTTCTCACTTTATTTTCTCATCTGTCTATCGGCTAATTTTTGCTCGGATAACCGGTTAATAAGATACAAAAATCAACAGGATGTACATGGACATATATATTTTACAAATAGGCGTGTTCATATACAAATATGTTCATTAAACATTTATAAATATGCAAAAGCTATACGCATACATACTAAAATGTATAGGTGAATATCTTTCATATTTATATACACATACATACATACATACATACATACATACATACATACATACATACATACATACATACATACATACATACATACATACATAACTACATACATACATACATACATACATACATACATACACATACATAGATACATACATACATACATACATACATACATACATACATACATACATACATACACACACATAGATACATAGATACATACATACATACATACATAGATGCATACATACATACATACATACATACATACATACATACATACATACATACATACATACATACATACATACATACATACATACATACATACATACACGAAAGACATTCACCTTTATATATTGTTTGCCAGAGAATGTTAAGCTATAAAAAAAGAAACTGACAACACACAGGTGCAGATCAAGAGTTAAACTAGGTAGTTTTAGGTCCTAGGGGCCCGTTTCTCAAAGGCATAAAAAAAACCACAAGAGATACAACAAGACACAGACGGAAAGAAATTAGCACACACATCTGTACATCGTCTTTGTATTCCCTGTGCTTATTTACAAAAGGGAAAGGAAACGTTGAAATAATGGTTTTTGGCTTGCAAATATGTGTCTTGCCTTCTAGATCTGCAGTAATCGAATGATCAAACAATAAGAATTGACCTACTAGTCTCGTTCAACCAGACCTCTCATAAGATCTTCACCATACGAGGATCTGGTAAAGGTTATGTCTATACTAGCAATTGGAATACTCAGAACGAGACTTGCAATACAATCTGGTGAAGGTTATGTCTATACTAGCAATTGTAATGCTCAGAACGAGACTTGCAATACAATCTGGTAAAGGTTATGTCTATACTAGCAATTGTAATGCTCAGAACGAGACTTGCAATAAAATCTAGTAAAGTCGCTGATTGGTTGGCAGATTAGTCAGCGTTCCTAATAAAAACGTAGATCACATTAATGCAATTATATTTATTTATTTATTTATTTTCAATGATTGTGACCGACTACATAAAATAGTTGTTTTCTTCTGCACGAAAAACTTGCGAATCGTCAGACTGAGATACTAACTCAATGAATACATTAAAAAGGGGCACACATTGATCGCTTTGGCACCAATACATAAAAAAAAGGGGCACACATTGATCGCTTTGGCACCAATACATTAAAAAGGGGTACACATTGATCGCTTTGGCAGCAATGCATTAAAAAGGGGCACACATTGATCGCTTTGGCACCAATACATTAAAAAGGAGCACACATTGATCGCTTTGGCACCAATACATTAAAAAGGGGCACACATTGATCACGTTGGCACCAATACATTAAAAAGGGGCACACATTGATCGCTTTGGCACCAATACATTAGAAAGGGGCACACATTGATCAAGTTGGCACCAATACATTAAAAAGGGGCACACATTGATCGCTTTGGCACCAATACATTAAAAAGGGGCACACATTGATCGCTTTGGCACCAATACATTAAAAAGGGGCACACATTGATTGGTTTAGCATCAATACATTAAAAAGGGGCACACATTGATTGCTTTAGCATCAATACATTAAAAAGGGGCACACATTGATCGCTTTAGCATCAATACATTAAAAATCGGCACACATTGATCGCTTTAGCATCAATACATTAAAAATCGGCACACATTGATCGCTTTAGCATCAATACATTAAAAAGGGGCACACATTGATCGCTTTAGCATCAATACATTAAAAAGGGGCACACATTGATTGCTTTAGCATCAATACATTAAAAAGGGGCACACATTGATTGCTTTAGCATCAATACATTAAAAAGGGGCACACATTGATTGCTTTAGCATCAATACATTAAAAAGGGGCACACATTGATCGCTTTAGCATCAATACATTAAAAAGGGGCACACATTGATCGCTTTAGCATCAATACATTAAAAAGGGGCACACATTGATCGCTCTAGCATCAATACATTAAAAAGGGGCACACATTGATTGCTTTAGCATCAATACATTAAAAAGGGGCACACATTGATCGCTTTAGCATCAATACATTAAAAAGGGGCACACATTGATCGCTTTAGCATCAATACATTAAAAAGGGGCACACATTGATCGCTTTAGCATCAATACATTAAAAAGGGGCACACATTGATTGCTTTAGCATCAATACATTAAAAAGGGGCACACATTGATCGCTTTAGCATCAATACATTAAAAAGGGGCACACATTGATTGCTTTAGCATCAATACATTAAAAAGGGGCACACATTGATCGCTTTAGCACCAATACATTAAAAAGGGGCACACATTGATCGCTTTAGCACCAATACATTAAAAAGGGGCACACATTGATCGCTTTAGCACCAATACATTAAAAAGGGGCACACATTGATTGCTTTAGCATCAATACATTAAAAAGGGGCACACATTGATCGCTTTAGCATCAATACATTAAAAAGGGGCACACATTGATCGCTTTAGCACCAATACATTAAAAAGGGGCACACATTGATCGCTTTAGCATCAATACATTAAAAAGGGGCACACATTGATCGCTTTAGCATCAATATATTCTTCGACCTCTAAAGTACATTATCCAATTCTTGACATTTATCGCTGATGTACTAATAGAGCTAAAGGACTTAACGGTATAGATGGTATATTTTTCGGACAAACCGAAAAAAGAAAGAAAAAAATTGAAATTAGCGATACCTATCCGTAACAATCGATTGCACAGACCTTGACCAGACTCTCGGTCAATGTAGGCCCCTATGTATTTCGAATCACGCTAGATTCTGATCGAGACTGTTGACCTACATTAGAGGGAAGGATTCCGATTACAATCGCGACATACCACAGATAAGTTGTACTAGGTGCACACGTTCCTGGTTAGTCATATTGATACATACGTATATCTCAATACAGTAATCTACTTTTGAAGAATACATTCCAAATTTTGGAAAAGTGCGATTTCTATTGATTCTATTTGTTTACAGTTCGATACAAGTTAACCCTCGAGATCCTTTTTATTACATACTCCTATTCCCGTTTTAAAAATTTAAATGTTATTTTTCAGTATAACGTGTTAATTACAATTAAAACTTTTCTTTGGAAGATCATGCGTACGTACTTCTTTTCTCGCAACAATAATAGATTTTGCGGACAGCTTCCCAGAGAGTGCGAAGTTGTGTGGTTAAACAGCGATCGACATCCATCAAAGGTGAGTGTATCCTACGTGTCTTTTATTGCTCTTTCCACTCATGCATTTTACTATTTATTTACTATTGTGCCTTTGTAAATATTGAATGGACTGCCTTTGTAAACACTGAATGGACTGCGTTTTGGACAGGAGAATGGTTAGTAATCAAAGCTAGCTACGGTACAGTACCTTATAGGCAAAGTGAGAAACCCCGTTGATTGTACCGAACCACCTCTCAAGGACAGCCATTATACAAGGAATCAGTTTGATGTACCGTAGTTGAATACGTATTCCTTTAAACTATTAATATCCCATTTCAAAGCCAATTACCAAATAATCCGCGCGTAAATTACATTTTACATAAGATCAAAACAACGTGACTGTAAATCACGTGGGAGCTTTATTGAGTAAAGTACACCAGACGTATGTTTCATTCAGTAGTACACAACAGTGTTAAGGAATGTAGACTATTACATTTAAGTTCAGTGTGTATTTTGTACCTCAGACAAACAAATTATTTGAGAATTTCATACAATTTACAAATCAAAAGTTACAAATATGTTGGCCTAATGTTTACCTGTGGCGCAATCTAATGCACTCTAATGCAATCGAATGCACTCTAATGCAATCTAATGCACTATAATACACTCTGATGCAATCAAATGCACTCTAATACACTCTGATCCAATCTAATGCACTCTGATGCAATCTAATGCCCTCTGACGCAATCTAATCCAATCTAATACACTCTGATAGAGTCTAATGCACTCTGATGCAATTTAATGCACTCTAATGCAATCTAATACACTCTGATGCAATCTAATACACTCCGATGCAGTCTAATGTAATCTAATGCACTTTTTTGGAAAACAGATTTAGGCTGCTCAGGTATCGAAACGTAAGATAATGAGGGATGTTCAATAATTTGTTCATTAAAGTTTATGTATCAATACCATGCAAAGTTTTGACGTAAAAATTTGATTACATTCCTTCATTGTACATGTGTACAATGTTTATCGATGGTGCGATGTAACAAACGTTTTTGCAGACAGCTACTTTTATAGTTTGGGAAATAGATTTAGTCTGCACAGGTGTCGAAAGGTAAGATAATGGATGCCCTATCTTACTGACATAGGAGGGATGTTCAATAATTTGTTCGTTAAAGTTTATGTATCAAAACCATGCAAGGTTTCAACGTAAAAATTTGATTACATTTCTTCATAATAATCACTTTTCATTCTAATGCATAATGTCATACATGTTCATTTGGTTTCCGAAAGCTGTTTGGTTGTCGAATATAGGTCTACCCTCTTAACACTGAAATGCTGGAGATCCAAGGTCATACCCCAAGTGTAAGATAAACTTGGTGTTCTTTAATTCAACTCTGGAGCATAAGAAAAGCTATGTTTCAATATCTCCTGTTTATAGGAAGGATTAGCAAGCTGATTTATTTTATGAGTTTTTAACTTTTCGGTACCACAATCAGAAATATAAGCAAACAAAGAATATCAGTGCTCTTGTACTTAATGCAATTTTAACGTGGTGTAAACCTTGCCGGCGACATTGTTAGCTTGTTTTATTGATATTTGTCCTTGAAGTATGATAAATCAATAGCTGTAAGTATGTATATATATATATATATATATATATATATATATATATATATATATATATAGAGAGAGAGAGAGAGAGAGAGAGAGAGAGAGAGAGTAACTCAGCCCATTCTGCCTATATGGACAAATCAATAGAGCAATATACTAAAATGACAATTTTTCTTCCTAGCTTCTCCTCATTTTGAACTTTGTTCGACGTCACCGGTCAATTTTTGGCAAAAGAACTTAATTTTGTTTTCTTTCCATCCTGCTCAAGAGAGTGCATGTCGGTTTTATCTAAAGTGTCGAAAAAAAAATCTATTGTATAGTCCTAAATTTCATATATTTTTGTAATTTATTCGTGGATCTGAAAAATTAATATTTACTGCTCTGATCGCAAAATATGCGGCATCAAATGAGCACTAATTGTTCTGAATGTTTAATGTTTGTAACTAATTTCATGAAAACCTTCCAGCTTATATTTTCCTATCAAAAACTACATATTTAGTAGTTATTCTGCTCTTACTCCTCAGTCAATGTGTAAAGGTAGCCACGAAATGTTGTTAATGGTATTTTAGGGCTACCAAAAGGATGGGCTTCTTTTAAAAGGCCGCCTCCCCCCGCCCCCTCCTCCAATGGAAACGTCTGCTTCAGATGTAATCAATGCATATTACTATGGTTAAGTTTCGTCGAATGTATCTATGGTAGGTCCTCATGAAATTCGTAACAATCATTGCACATTTAGAACATTTAGGGCTCATTGGATGCCGGGATTTTACCTTACCTTGAGGGCAATAAACATGAATTTTTCACAACCACGAATAAGCTACCCAATAATGGGAAAGCAGGATTATATATTAACCGGAAATTATTTTGACACTTTGGACAATAGCTAGATGCACCCTTCTGAAGAGGAAGAAAAGGAACAATTAATGTTTTTCCTGACAGATGACTGTCTATGTTTAACAAAACTTCAAGATGAGCAGAAGCTAGGAAAAAGACTTATTAATGTAAACTACGTAATTTGATTGACTTGTAACACTTCTAGGACATGTATCAATGAAACAAGGTAAGAATCCCACCTATGAACTTTTTACACCAGTGACTACCGCAATAAGCACAAGAGAAATGATCCAGAACCACAGAGAAACAGAAAAAGAATCGAGCCTATTATCCTCAGTCACGCGTGCGGTTATATTTTGGACAGTGATATGGTACAAATATAAACTAATCTAATAACTGAGTTTAATTATCTTTCCTACAAGCAGGATCTATTTAAACGTAACTTTCCGTATATTCAGGATATATATATATATATATATATATATATATATATATATATATATATATATATATATATATATATATATAACAGTTGCTTATACAACTTAGGATATGACCTTGTATCTCTTTGATTTCCGCGTGTTCAGGGCCTAATCAGACCACCAAACACGTTTCTGTAACTGTGGTTTAGACAGAAAAATGATTAATATGGACGAATGTAATCAATCTTGTCACTAAACCTTGGTGGGGTTTTATCCATTGGATAATTCAATGAATAAAAATGTGAACGCCCTCCCCCCGCCCATAATTAAGGAGATGGTGAAAGCCACACTTTTAACGTATTAGTGTATCCCTTGTTTACAAAAGATTCGTTCAATATAATTACAATTAACGGCAAATGTACATAAATTGTCCTATATCAATATTAAAGAATTGTGTCTATACAGCGTGCCCCTCCCCTCCACACGGTCCTGTGGATGTATAATAGTCCTGATGCGCCCTCCTGTGTGTCGTAAGAGGCCACTGAGCCCGAGACTAGAACCCACGCGAACAGAGGTGAGATGTCAGTTATCTGTGAAAGCGAACGCCTTAGACCTCTCAGCCACCCAGTGCCCCATTGACCTTTTTAAAAGAGTGTGGTTTATAGACCAACATTTTGACCTCATGTTTTAAGTGTTTTACCCATTTTTTGCCTCTGTATTTGCTTTGTATTCTGCTCTTTCCGCTCAGTTAATTTGTAACGGGAGCAACGAATTATTGATCATGGCTATTTAGGACCCCAACAAAACGATGGGGTTCATTTAAAAGGTTGTGTCCCCTATGGAAACGTCTGATTCAAACGTAATCAGTGTATATTACCATGGCTAAGCTTTGTCGAATCTTATTACATCGTGTAGGTTTTCATAAAAATTCGTAACAATCATTGGATATTTAGGGCATTTAGGGCTCATTGGATGCCAGGATTTTACCTTGAGAACAAGACGGGTGAATGATTTAGAACCACGAATAAGCTACCAAAAGTATACATTTCAGACATACATATATACATACGTGCAAACTATGCAATGGGACTTGGAATTGCACCTCTCCTACCTGTACTCCTTTAAACTTGAGATTTCCTATTTCAAACCCAATTACCGAATAAGCAGACGGTAAATTACTTTATACATAACATCAAAACAATGTGACTGTAAATCACGTGGCAGGATTATCGCGTGAAGCAGACCACTACCCCCACAACATACGTTTCATTGAATAATATAAAATAGTGCTAGGGAATGTTGAATATTCAATTTAAGTTCAGCCTATAGGCGTATTTCAGTATTTTTAAAAAAAAACTGGGATCTAAACGAAAAACTGAAAGAAGTTACCATTCTGTTCATTGTAATTCTAATTTAAATAACTTGTTGTGGATTTGAACTATGCCATACTCATCCATTAAAATTGTGGAAGCTGTCCTTTACTGTCCTCGAAAAGTTGTAAAGACAAAATCAGCTGAAACTAAAACTAGCGTTGGGATTTAAAGATATGGTAAGTGTGTATTTCGAAGGAATTTAATATGAATAGACCCTGAAATAGAAAAGACTTTGAACATAAACTGGATGAATCGAACTAGTGAGTTCTAGACCAGATGTTTCAAAAAAGTAAGTCAAGTTATGCTATTTTCGCGTGTGCAGCTTTGTTATCTCTCTCTCTCTCTCTCATACACACACATAAGGTTACATACACACAAACACACATTTCCATGGATACAGTTAATGAAAGATACATTGGTATAAATTTTATGCGGCCGCTTCATTTGGCATTTGTCGAGGAGACTCGTGCTTGACATTTTGTGTAAACAACCTAAATATCAATTTATATAGATATATATATATATTTTTTTTTAAGGAAACTTTATTCACTGGTTGTAATCATAAGCAGCAACCACTCCCGCTTTATCGTCAAAACGATATTTACTATCAGCTTTTCTCAACTCGAATTGATTTAATTTTGAGTGTTATTATCACTTTGTGCGTTCATGAGATCCATAAACAATGGCGATTCTCTCTCTCTCTCTCTCTCTCTCTCTCTGAAAAAAATAATCCTGTTAACGAGACTTATTTGTCATTTCCAGTAAACTATAGCTTATACTGCAAAAGTTAAACCTCTTTTTTAAACAGCGAATGTTGTACACTAGCTAGGTCAGGTAGACGCTACTCCCAAATTTCGACATTGGGTAATATGGGCAAAAGTAATTAATCAAATTGAAATTATTGTTACAGTTTAATCATATGCGTATATGTCCAATATGAATTTCACTTTGGGTATTTGGACTACATAGTTCAATGGAGGTTGATAACATAATGATTTAATGACCGAAGGTTGGTTGCCGTATTCTGATTAGCTGTATGCAAATTACAGATATTGATTGCTATTTTGCATGTATTCAGTTAGACCAGGTTAGAATTAACATACTTTTTAATTTTTTTTTCTTATTTTGTCTTTATTAGATTTAAAATTTAATTATAAGGATTGACCAGTTTATTTTTTTTACGTTCAATGAAGTATGAACCGAAAAACGCTGTTTGCACAGCGTTTTGATCGGTTCATACTTCAAAGAACGTAAAAAAAATAAATGGTCAATTCTTAAATCTGTTGTGATGTTACGACATCACGTAATTACCTAGTATTACGTGATACGCGATATTTCACAAGTAACATATCAACAACATGAAACGGGTCAAAGCAATGACATACAATGGGCGTCATGTGAGAAATTAAAGTTGAGTAATTGGAAGACTTAAAGATAGGTAGGATGGTTTATCAAAGGGATAACTCTGGCATTGGGTCAAGATTTAAACAACGAACATTTAGCCCCTATGTGTAATGTGTAACCTCATGCTCTGCCGTCATATCGTGAGCGGGCTTTAGTACGTCACATGGTAAATTCTCGAGTTATAATTGGTTATCAACAGGAATTTATTTTTAAGACAGTATGCATTTCTCCAAGACAACGGGACACTATACCTGACTATGATCATTACATATGTTCCAGCGGGCGAAATTGCCATGCGCTGACATCATGTGACGTCAATGACATAATGTGATGTAATAAAATCTAGTATTGCCTTCTTTCTTGGCAACTGTTCTTCTACAGTGTTGTCAGACGGAGTAGTAAGCTGGTACACTATCCCACCTTAAAACACTTTAGGAGAACTGACAACAATATTATCCACCAGCCAACACTGTAGGAGAACAGTTCCCAGAGAAGAAGACAAAATTGGAATAGTATTTCATCTCTAAGTGGCGCAACTGATCTATCAACTACTGCGCATCAGAGATTCCAGGGACCGTTAACCAATCACGTTGTGAGCAAGATGAGAATCATGTCCTAATTATTAAGGTAGCTTGTTTGTCGAACCACGGGTAAGAGACCTCTGACACCTAGATCGTTTTCGCAATGCACCAATACATAGATTTTAGTTGAAATAAGTATCCATATTTTACCAGAAAATGTTGAATATTAATGGGGTTTATACGCAAATGAGTACGCGGGTCATAGTCGGTAGGAAAATTGCAACGAGTTGGCCTGCATCATGGTTCAGTAGTATTTCATATAACTGCGTTATTCTCAGGATTGATTCCTAAAGCTAAAAAAGTTCATTATCAGACGAATTTTCACGTGTTTTTCACACTCGGTAAATAGCCTTTAATTACCTTTTCATATTTTATCTTATGTTTTAAGAAAATTTTGATATAAGATAAGTGAAATATTGTAACAAACCTGGAATCTTGAAGCAGTTATACGTTCACATCAAGATCCAGTCTAAAACGAAAGACGAGGTCGGACCCACTGCGTGAGATAGGCTTGAGGTTGTTGTTTCCCATTTGTTTTAAAGGGTTACAAAACAACAATTGTTGTCACTGAAGAGTCTTATAGTCTCTAATCAAACTAAGAACCATACATACATGAGATTTCAATATTGAGTTTTGTTTGTTTGTTTTTTGTTTGTTTTTTTTTTTTTTTGTTTTTTTATTTCACATATGTACGCAATTCTAATCAGGTAGTTCGGTATTTCGTGCCACGTACTACAAAACATACCCCAAACACATAATACACAGAATTATTCCTCTCTCTCATTACTAAATATTTATGGCAGAGAATATTGCAAGAAATCCTTATGTTGGGAAATTTGACTGTGGTCAATTTTGCGAAACTAATTCATGCTACCATGCCACTATAAATTCCCGTGACTACGGTTCAGTATGACGCCTGTATCTAATAATTGGTTAATTACTCGGTGTATGATCTATCATGCAGACCACACACCCCGACTAATGTTTCAACAGTGTTAGAATATTCAATTTAAGTTCAGCGTATATTTTGTGCCTCAGACAACCATAAATTACTCTAGAATTTCATACAGTTTACCGATCAAGAGTTAAAGTAGTTGTGGATTTTCGTTTAAATGTGCAAGGTATTATGGACAATATTTACTGGTTGCTCGATGTAATACACTCTTTTTCAGATAGATAATCTTCAGGTTTGGAAAACAAATTTAGTCTGTTCAGGTATCGAAAAGTAATATAATAGAAATTCTGTCGCATTGCACATATGAGGGACGTTCAAATTTTTTTAAATTCAAGTTTATGTATCAAAACCATGCAAGCCTTCGACGTCAAAATTTGATTACATTCCTTCATATTATTCGCTTTTATTTCCAAACCATAATTTCAAACGTTTTAATACAGTTTCCGAAAGCTAGTTTGTTTATCCGATTTAGGTCTGCCCTCTACACGCTGAAATGCACGAAATCCAGGGTCATACATCAAGTTGTACCAGCAACTTGTTCTTTATTCAGCTCGGGAACATAAGGAAAGTTATGTTCAATAGCTTTTGTTTATAGGAAGGATTAGAAACTTGAATTATTATATTAGTTGTTTGTTTGTTTGTTTGTTTGTTTTGTTTTTTTTCGTCTGTACCAATGTCTAAAATTAAGCGGACGCATTATACTGTGAAAGAAGCTCGATTTGCCTCAATTACATTTTCTTCTGCATCAGTGCTCTTAGACTTATGACAATAGTCACGTAGTGTAAACCTTATTGGTGACATTCTTACCTTGTTTAATTGATATTTGTACAAGAAGTGTGACAAAGTAATACATGTATGTACATGTAGGGTTAAACGGCACGTCAGCACAATCCTGGCTATAGGGTCAAATTAATACTAATCTCGAACTTTGTTCGACGTCAGCTGTCAATTTTTTGGCAAGAGAAGTTATTTAATTCTTTCCTTCCTGTTCAGAGAAGTGGATATAAGTTTCGTCTAAAGTGTCAAAATATGTTACTATTGTATAATCGTTATACTATTATATAATCGTTATACTATTGTATAATCGTTATACTATTTATAATCGTTATACTATTGTATAATCGTTATACTATTTATAATCGTTATACTATTATATAATCTTTATACTATTTATAATCGTTATACTATTGTATAATCGTTATACTATTTATAAACGTTAATTTAATCTATTTTGTGTAATTTATCCGTGGTTGTGAACAATTAATGTACCTTGCTCTCAAAGTACAATATGCGGCATCCAATGAGCACTAATTGCTCTGTATGTCCTGTGTTTGTAGCGAATTTGATGAAAAACTTCCCTTACATGTCACAAACTACATCTTGAATCGTTATTCTGATCTTTCCCCTTAATTAATTTTTCAAAGGCAGCAAAGAAATTTGTATCATATTTATTTATGTTCGTCAAAAGTGGGGTTTCTTTTAAAAGTATACGTCTCCTATAGAACGTCTTATTTAATCGCAATCAATGTATATTACTACAAGTCAAATTCGGGCAACGTCGCAAATTATTGCAAATTTGTGTCAATGGCTGTAAGCCGTATGTTATATCTTAAGAATTCGTGGATTATGCCAGTGTTCAGTAAAAATAAGATAATAATGCAAACGGTCTGTTTTTGGCGACGACAGCATATGTTAACCTTTAAAAGTTTCCTAAAAAAATGCATCTATCTCATGGAAGTAAATATTGCCGATACAGGTTCAGGATATGTATAAATACCTTATCAGTGACAGAAATTATTGAATATCCCCCTGCGGCCTAGAGCCATGCAGAAAAAGCTGTAATTAATAAAGTTTCGCCAAATTGTACTTGTAATAGATTCGGTGACGCTCACCCATGACAATCTGCCATGATTGCATTTGAATGTTTATATAGGGGTCAAATACTTTTTAAAAGAAGCCCCTTCATCTGGTGGAACTAAATAGCCATTATCAAAATTTCGTTGCTGCCTTTAAAAAATTGATGGAGAGGAAAGAGCAGATTAACTACTCAAAATGTAACTAACGTGTGACATGTATATATCATCTGATAGCTTTTCGTGAAATTTGTAACAAGCATCTCAAATATAGAACAATTAGTCTCCATTGATTGGGAGTTGTTTTTATTTTTTTTTTTGACCTTACGAGCAAGAAACATGAATTTTTCAGAACCACGTATAGGCAACCAAAACATACATGAAATTTGAGATTATGTATATTAATTATAAAAGATTTTGGCACGTCAGACAACACACAGATACACCCTTCTGAACACGAAATTACGCTACACGTCGAACAAATTTCAAGATGAGCAAAAGCAAGGAAAACAATTTATCATTTTTAACTGTGCATTTATATTGACTTGTCACACTTCTCGGGCAAATATCAATAAAACAAGATATGAATCTCATCTGGTAAGTTTAACTTCACGTGACTACCCCAATAATTGCAATGGAGCTGATACAGAACCACAGATAGGCAAGGAAGAAATCGAGCCTTTAATCCATTGTCTCGCGTCCCACTTATAATTTCAGACAGTGCTATGTGGACAAAAATATAAACTACTATAATAACTGCGGTTGCACATCCTCCCTAGACACAATATCTATTTAAACGTTACTTTCCTATAATCCAGCGATGAATTTAGTAAGCAAAAAGAAAAAAGAAAAAAAAAGCAAGTTGCTGGCACAACTTACGATATAACCTTGGATCTATTTCAGTTCTGCGTATTTAGGGTTGACTTAAATTGGACCACCACACGTGACCACAGCTTTCAGTAACTTCGGCTGAAAAGTGATTGATGTGAAAGAATGCAATTAATTTGTTTACAGAATTTTGCCTTGTTTTCAGACATTACTTTCAACAACAAAAAAATTGAACGTGCCCCTTAAATATGTACACAGTAAAGGTTATGCTTATAAGGTATTACTGTATACCTGGTTTTTAAAAAATTCTTTCAGTTGAATTGCAATCAAAGGTAAATGCAGGGAAATTGTATTTTGTCGATATAAATAATTGTGGCACCGTCTTCAGTGACTCGTGACACCTGGAGATCAGATTAAAGAAGTTAACTTTTCACTGCTATTTACATTATATGCAAAGAAGCGTATTTTTGAACAGGAGATGTTCTTTAGCACATTTTAAAAATTTCCTGAAATGTCAGGTACAATTTTGGAGCATAGCTAAAGATGAGATACAATTTACACATCTCATACTGATACTGTATGAACGTTATGAAAAAACGCTGGTCGGGGAGGGGAGTCCAATTTCTATACCTTGTGCCCACCTCCCCCCCCCCCCTCTCTACGGTACTGGGGATGTAGAATTGGCCTGATGATACGCTCTCCTGGGTGTTGTAAGAGGCGACTAAAGGAAGCAACCTGATTGCTGTGAAACCATCCCGGTGATGATTTTTCAACTGTCTTTCACTTTTTTAAAGTGTGCGGTTTTTAGAAATAAATTTGGACGTTATATTTTCAGGATTTTACCCTTTTTTGCCCTAATCTTTGTTATCTTTACCATTCTTTTGAGTTTTTTCGCATCATTACCTTTATCTTTTGTCTCGTTGTTCATATTTACTTCTGTTTTCTTTTGTTGTTTTGTGTGTGTATGATGGTGGTGTTGGGTCTTCCTCAGGATTTTGGTAAGAGTATTGCCTTAACCCTTTTTGCCACTTAGTACAGTTTGAAAAATGTAACATGAATTGAACAAAATCTTGGAAAGTTAAACCCTTCCAAATACATTTAAACATGAAGAACAAGAAGATAAAATATAAGGCATAAAGATGTTAAAATTCCATAACATGTATATAAAATAAACGACAAAGGTAACACGTGTAAAATTTGTAACACGTACGGAGAAACAGATTCAGAATGAAACAGGAAGACACTCGGAGAGAGAGAGAGAGAGAGAGAGAGAGAGAGAGAGAGAGAGAGAGAGAGAGAGAGAGAGAGAGAGAGAGAGAGAGGGAGAGAGGAAGATCTATGTGAATATAAAGTCAATGTGGACATAAAGTCATAACTGTAATCGACCTTGCCGGAAGATACAAGTTTTAACAATGTTAACTTTGCAACCTTTACCGTGTAGTTACTAAAGCAGCACGTGTATTCTACCTAAAATTTCTTGTAATCAATGCCCTACGTGTTTAGCATATAAATATCTATACTAACACAGGATAATACATACGATATGATGTTTAGAGTCTGAAAATCTTTTTAAATTAATTCAGTCTCGAAAAGTACAGGTAGGAAAAGTACAGGTAGGAAAAACGTGAACGTGACAAAAACATAGATTGAAATGAGTTATAGTTTTGAATAGTCCGCATGACGGTAAATTGAGCTGAGACGAAATTATTATCATCCAAGTCGTTTTTTTAATGAATATTTATGAATATATTTATTTTCAATAGATTTTAAAAGTAGGTATAAATGGAGACCTTCACCGCGCAAAATTGCAATATCACTTATATCGTCATTATATATATATATATATATATATATATATATATATATATATATATATATATATATATATACCTTTTAATTATAGAGTAAAGTACTTTAAAACTATTTTGACATATAAATCCTTTCATAACATGGCTCCACAGTATATCAATGATCTCCTAACTCCAGTTTCCAATATCCATTCACGCAATCTGCGGTCTATTTCGTACTATAATCTTCATTTGCCTAAATTCAAAACGACTCTGTACAAAACATCTTTTACACATTCTGCTGCAGTGTTGTGGAATATCATTTCCAATGATATTAAACAATTACCAAGACTCTATTCTTTTAAGGGAGCACTTCACAAATTTCGTCTTTCTGATTATGCCAAACCTCAAACAAATTGAGATACCTAACTTGGATACCACACCACCTTCAGTAAGAGCAGAATGGGTATTTTGCCTTGTTTTGAATTAGTGTTACTTATCTAGGTCAAAGTCTTCTATACCTCCGTGATTTTTTTCTAATATCACACCCGCACGCACGCAAGCCCACCACGCGCGCCCACGTGAAAGTTACCAACAAGCGCCCATGCAAGAGGATAGAAGACTGTGACTAAATAAACCGCTATTATCATACTATTATCAATCACTTGATTGTGAAATCATACGAGTGATCATTGTGGTTCAAAATCCTGAAACGATAAGTGCACTGGCAAACTGGCAAACATTTACTCGACTTTTACTGCCCGTAAATCCACTACTCCCCCCCCCCCATTGCTTATCTATGCTCGCAGTTGCCGGTGGTTTTCCATTTCCACCATTTCGAACTCAGCCATGCTAATTCTTTTATCCTTAATAGTCATCGAGTAGAGTTTATTAATCGTACTGAGACTACTTTGTGCTGCCGCGAGAAGTTGCGGATGTAATCGTATCGAAATTATTTTTCCAGCGCCACCAGAGACACCGGTTACTATCGATATGGCTCTAGCAACAATTCCGATTGGTGCACCTGTGATGGTTGCCGTGGTCACAATTTCCAGCAACACCCACACCAACAGTGGTTGCTGCGGCGATTCCACAAATAGCAATTACACCGTTACATATACGTTTGTATTTCATGAACAACGCGGTTCTCTTGACGACTTCATCTCGCAATTGTTGTTCCGCTTCGATTATTTTTTCACGTCGGTAACATTGAGGGTCCATTATAGATCTTCTATTAATAATGTGAATGGGTAGTAAAATTGTTCGACAATCACGCCTTGTTCAGGTGCAACACGCACACGCACTTCTAACCAATTACCCTTTTTTTACTGGTACAACTCCCATACAATCATAGAAAATATCTTCCTGTGGAATATTTAAATCTCTGGCAATTGTGCGTTCTGAGGGTATGACATCACGTTCACTTAGAACCATATCGATTATGCCCTTGGTTGGTATCTGAAAGGATTGTACTCGTCTTCGTCCAAGAACTGTTACACGGACAAGTGCGTCCTTGTTGAATAACAGTTGAGATCTTTCTCATCTTAGTTGAGTCAATGTCGGTTTAACATAATCAATGGGGAATTTAACCGGTGTGGGATCAGCTGTGAATATTACTTCATCGTTGTAGAAACAATCCCTAAATGTTTTATACTTGGTGATGCAGTCAACGACAGGGTGTTTTCACGTGCTAATGCAATGATTCCAAGCTGGCTTCGAGTTGTTATAGGTACAATCAGGGTGGTCCCAACGGTGGATTTCTGTTTGGTCCTTAATAAGATTATATTTGAGCGTATACGAGGGTATGTAAACACCGTTTTGAAGCAGATATTCGTCGACGACAAGTGACACGAAATCACTGTCAATGTTGTTAGCCTCACTGGTTAGCCGATCCAACACCCCTTCGGTAAATTCCGCAATCTCATCACCGCGGTCAGAATCTATCACTTGTATGTAATGATAAATCTAATCTTAAACACAAACACCAAAAACGGTAAAGTACTCGAGTGGAAAGATGTTGAGTCCTTCGAACTGAATTTCATTTCTGGCGACTAAATACCGTATATATATATAATCACAGTAACGCGAACTTGATTGCTGGATCAGATCGAGTTGACAGCATTAGAAAATACGAATCATTACGAGACGCGAAGCGTCGAATCATGATCCGGATTTTTTGTTATGCTGACAACGAGACGTGATCTAGCAATTAAAATCGCATTTCTGTGATAATGATATTTTTGTTATTTACCAATCAATTTTCAGATAATTTAATAAAATGACTATGTAGCTGAAAAACGCAAGAAATTGCTAAACATTTCAACTTCTTTAATACGAACTTCATCTTAAAGCATAAACCGAATTACTTTTTGAAAAGCTGACATGCGCATGAATATTAGTTTTATGAATGAAGTTTGTGAAACAACGCTCACTCAGTTTGACTACCATTCCTTTCAATAACACGAAATCTTCGACGCTTGGGGGCAGCAGACTCGTATGTGTGATTTACAGTTATTGTGCAGTTCTCAAATTTTGCATCACGGAAGATTTCAGCAGCTGAATGACTAGAAATTTCTTTCAGAGGCCAGGTTGAACTGTTTCTGGCGGGACATTGTGAGAGGCTCCGATGGGAACTTGACATGGGAATGACAACATTATTTTGACAGTAATTTAAACAGGATTTGAGAAATTGTTTGAACTTGATGGTACAGATTTGTTGCAGAGAATGTTACTCATTTATAATTTTAAATTCATCCATTATGCGGGAAACTCACTAAAGTTACCATTTATGAACTTCCGTAAATGGGTTGTACTGTACAACTGTAATGTTTTGGTACGCGATTTCCGAATGTGATATTGTTTCAGACGAACCTTTTGGCTATATTTTACAACTTCAAAATAAAGGAATACATTGCTAGTGTTGGCATTCCGTCGCTAGGGGCGCTGCTATTGTCACCAGGAAACCTCGAGGATAAAGTAGTTCTAGCCTCGTTTGAGAATATGTTAATACGGATTTAGAAAAACGATAGTATCGTTTTCCTGCTTTTAGGAAATGACGGTAAAAATCTGGCTCTTTCTTCCGTAGAAAACTGGTAGGTATATAATAAAAGAAACTTTATCCAGCATTGTCACCTCTAGCGTAACGTATCACAGCTGATCTATCATTATGCTGATTATTTAATAATATTGTCATTCCACTAGATCTGTTTATAATTAACAAATACGATCCAGACTCGCGCGCCTTTAAGATGCGAGGTTTAGGTGTATCAAAGCCATTTCCGACAGCAGTGAAACCAAGTCGGCCATTTACCAGACCAATCTTGTTTCCTCTTCTTCGCTGGTTAATATGCTCCCGAATATACCCCATGAAGTTACTACGCGCGGTGGTGGTGGCAACTTTGCGATTTTTGCATCATGTATTGTTTCACCGCAGCCTCGGCTACATCAATGTCATTTTTGATAAACGCAACCGACATACCAGAGCCTTTGAATCCCCCTATTTCAGTGATTTTGGCCAAGTGTTTCGCGACAGCGCCTCACAGCCTCACAACAGCAACTTGAATGTCCACGTTAGGCGTTTTAAGTTTTCCAGTTTGATCTTGGAAAACCACAAGTTGGCCCGGTCGACTTCAACAACAACCCGGCTGGTAAACTCAGTCAAATCCGTTTTGGTGGCAAACCTGCTCAGATCCACATCAATGCCGCGTCGGGCTGAGTAGCGTCCGTAAATGTTAAAAGGTATTTCGGATACTATTAAGCGTAGTTTCTAAGTGACAAATGCAAAATCAGCAAGCGCGCGTGGTGTTGGTGAACGCTTTAGTGCACGCAATGCTTTAACAACAAGATGTCCGCAAATTGGCCCGTCCAGCAGAGTTTGTAACGGCTGCGTTGAATAAAACAGTGGTCGTCTAGCACTAGCGCCTAGGATTAAATAATCAAAAATTTCTAGTGGTGGTGGAACCCCGTACGAATCAAAATATAAAAGATGTCGAGGTGTTATTATGTAAACAACCCAGTGAGTGCCAGGTCCTGAGATGAATCCAGGGTAACAATGCCGGTTTCCCTTCTGCGTGGGATCATCGATGTAAGTTTATTCCTCATGAAGACACCTCTGAAATGCTTGACTGACTTTACCATCGTGAGTTAGTCAAGATTGGTTAACGGCGCGGCCTTTTGCTAGTCGTACCAGGTAGTCAAAGACCTCTGCCTGAGGGTATTCTGCGAGTCGTTCCTGGTAATAGAAGACCTTTTCCTTTTTTTCGAGACGCTCCGCCTCTCACCACCATGTTTAGAGCCATACCGGATGCAGTTCCGACAGCCCCTACCGCAGCTGCTTTTGGAACCGCAGGAGCCACAGCCGCTAACAACGCTGGAATGGCCGCGAGGAAAGGAAATATTCCACCGGTCTTTTGCATCTGTGACAACTCTAACTTGGATATCTTTAATGTCACCGAGGTGTTCTTTTGTTTGGTCACATTAAGCTGATTAGGTTGCGTTTGGGTCAACCACACGGGGACAAATCCAGTTATCTTTGTCGGAGAAAGCCTCAGTGTGACCCCGCAATCGTTTCGTATTGCGCTCTTTATTTTTGCAAGCTGCTTTGGGCTAAAGCCAACCTTAACTTCGTGATAGTGTTACGACTCTATGGTCTAAGAAAAATGTAACAGAAAGAAAGTGAAACCAACAAATGAAGTAAAAAAAATCAACAAGCAATTTATTACTAGATAATTAAAATGAAAAATCAAAAAGTCACTTACAGTAATGTGTTTTAAAATCCTAATAATCCAATAAGAATGATTGTTCTAATCACAAGTCCTAAATATAGAATGTTCCGAATTCACGGCTGTGTCCTTGAATGTTATGATGTGCTAATGGTCTCCAAAGTCCTGATGTACTAGAAATCTTGATGTGCTGATGTCAAAATGAAGTATTCCAAAATCTCTGAATAAGTTCAGTTAAATTCCAAAATCATTAATTAAAAATCCAAAATCCAAAAGTTTATGAGCACTGTTATAATCCAATGAATATTTAAAATAATTCCTCTCTTAGAATTTGTAATGAATTTTCACAACTGTAATAGCTCTTTACAAGACTGATGGTAATGTCAAAACTGAAAAAATGTCCACCAAACATGGTATATATAAAGATTGGTCACATGACAGAATGTTCTAGAATATGAGTCATCTTAATGGAATTCTACCTGTAAACAAAATTCAACCTTGACCTTCAAATTGAGAAAACATATTGATCAAAACAACCTAATTCAAGGACACTAGTTAAACATGTTTTTCCTGATAAACATTAAGATTTAAGCAAATATTAAAGTGAAGAAACATTTATAATTTCCTAAAATATTTATAATATTATATAAACGTCATACATAACAATAGGACATTGTTATTTAAAAATGTGACAGGTTTAATTACTACGTTACGACTCTATGAATTTTCCACAGGCCCGTCAATGACCCTCATTCGACTACCTACGCCCTCCAGCAATGGAGTCTTGTCAGAAAGGATCACACTAAAGCATGTGTAACTGCCGTGGTCAATGGTCCAACCTACACGTGCATGAAAGTACATGTCGACTGCCTAAAAAAATCCAGGGGTTCCAACGAACAGTAATAAATCGGGTACAACGTACGAAAGTCCTGCTGGGAAATCTGCAGACCTTAGTCAACGTTTTGATACCGGTCCAGGTACGACCATAGGTTATAATGGTCGTGGGACTTGATTGTCTCCGAAGTTAGCAAAATTTCTTCAGAGGGTTCCCGATGACCGTTTAACCGCAGAGAAACTTCAGTCACTCCTAAATGGTCAAATATCATCTTACTACGCTCTTGATCATTGTCTCGATTCGCATTTTGAAACGCTATGAACACGTATTTAGGTGCGCTAAGGCCATGTTGGGGACTTTTTTGCCATGTAAACTGTCCCTGAATATTGCTTGCTGGGTGCGAGCCTGTGGTGTGCGCGAGAAACGACAGCGTTAACATGGTTCCAGACTTCATAAACGACAACAAACGGTCTTCTGTGGCCAACGAAGGGGTTAGCACAGGCATCAACAATGTTAATGTTGACAATTCAACTTTGCCAGCAGCACCACCTGTACGCCAAATTGTATCGTTGTCGGCGCCCTTTTGAAATAATGTAACTATGTGTTTGGCTCCAACAATAACCTCGCGGACATCTCTGCAAAACCCAAATATGTGTCAGAGAGGAATCGTACACGAAAACCTCAATGAGTTTCCTTGAAGTTGTAGTCGACGCTGTGAAAATTCAATGTTGTAATTTGGGTTGACGCCAAGGATTACAGCGGTGTGAGCATGAAGGTGCGGCTCAAAAGAATCATGATGAACAACAGTTGTTGTATACGATTTATGATCTGAATGATCGGATGAGTCCTTATAAAACATCAAAGATTGGCCAGATGACTTTCCGTAATCATCGCTGTATCTGGCAGGTCTGAGAATAGTCGTGGCAATGTCAACTTTATCGAGCATTGATTCGACTTCCATTTCGTTGATGGAATAACGTACGCTGTCGAACAACGCCATCATGCCATTGTTGACAAATCTAACTAGGGCATGGGGGGAGGGGGGGGGGATAATCGTTACTGTTGTTTAGTATCAATTTTCCCTCCATTTCCAAGAAAACCTCACACGGAAGAAAAGACCTAGACGTGTCCTGCACATGTAATCCTATTGTTGTTTGTTGTTTTTTTTTGTTTTTTTTTTTGTTTGTTTTTTATCAGGATACATAGCCGGGTACGAATAATACTATAATACTGAAAAGCTCTTTTTCTTCGATCCACCAACACAGGCCCGTCCATGTCAAACGCGGGATCGGATGTATCTTTGAATTTTACCATCGTTTTTACTTATACATTATTGCTTTCGTCTGATACCTTTTTGGTGGTTTCGCCGCTCGCGTCCAGGTCCCGTCCACAACCGAAATCCACGCCCCATGGCCGGATTTGCAATTGCTGATTCAGCGATACGTTGTTGAGCAGCTTCGTTGATGATTTCACTAACCGGGGATGGTATTGTAGCTGTTGATGGAAGTGTAACCGTTTTTGGTGGTGCTCGAGTCACTAATCGTCGTAGTCGATCTCGGATCAATTGAACCGCCTGCAATCCCAGATTGTTCAAACGATCCGCAGCATCGTTTGTGATGCTATCAACAACTCGCATTGCAACATGTTTAGCGACTCGTGCAGCACGTGAAGACAAGGCCGCGAGCACCTTTGGTACGCCTGTAAACAATCCACGATCAACATCGCCAAGGCCAGTTCTGTAAAATGTCATGTAAATGAGTTACTTGCGTTTACAACACGCACGGGTATCGCACGTTCCAACTGTCATTATATTTAAATATCAAGTCGATCTCTAATGTACAATTGTATAGTCGTGGTCTCCCCGCGCAGGTCTAACGTGTGCCCATCCTGGTCCAGAAGAGTAAAACGAAGTTGAGCTAACCGTGGATTATGGCATGGAAGATACACCGGTGCCGTGGGAGTAATCGATATCAAATCACCCGGTTCCACGGTTGGGGAGAATCCAAACAGTATGTAACCCTGAGCAGCTACGCTTGAAGAAGCTCCGCTTTTATAACTGCCACTGACGGTGTCACATGTTAAATTAATTTGATTCGTTGAGGTAATCCCGATAATATCTGGCGCTATATGGTATCCATTTCATTAATATATTATGGTCAACCGAGGATTGTTCTTATTGATGACCGTGTGATATCCACCGCATACGGTTCCGATTTAATCGAGATGACAGAACTGAGTGTGTGCTCATGTTCGCGTATGAAAATTGTAGAGTCTTTGCCGGTCATCGATAAAATCCTCCGTCGAATCTCTTCATTGATCGAGTCCATAGCGTACGCGACCAAACGGTCGCGATCGGATATTAGGCCAACTGTAATAAACTCGCAACGATGCTAGTGCGATCTCGAGAGGGTGGGATTGCCTTGCGATCGGGGTTGTATTTGCTACGACACTCTGCATCGCAGCATTGATTTCGCATAAAACAGGAAGCGCATCAGATGTGTGATATAAATCATCGATGTCTTCAATAAGTTCATACATCAACGCACGAAACGTCCCCGAGTCCATGATGTCGTTGGTGAGCAGTCACTGACAAATCGATGCGGCCTCATTAATGACATCTGGTGCGTTAATGCCCGCGCGAACCGACCCCACGAGTGTTTCCAGCCGATCCGCAAGGCCGTGAGGGTCACATAGTCGATCAAGGCCGCTTCGTTTCTTTTCTTGTTGCTCTAGCCACCTTTTTATTTGTTCGCTTTGCAAAGGCGGACCAGATGGGATCATTTCTCGTGTATTATACTTTCTCATAAATATTTTCCATAATTCATCATCTTTGTCCTCGACTACAATTTAATATTCCTTACACGCGCGATCAGAAAGAATCCACGCATCATCATTCTGCTTAACTCGTGATTTTCTCATAAACTCCTTAAATACCCACTTGGGCCATTCATTGTTTATGTGTTAAGGATGTCTCTTGTTTTGGTAGTTTCAACATTCAATCTTGCCGGCTAAAGGGTGCAATAATAGCTGCATTAAGAGGATTTTCATGGATCCACGCGCGAACGTCTTCAGTAAAGAATTGAGACTCTGCTTTCGTCTCCGACTTCTACCCGGGTGGTTGTCTTTGTGTAATATTCCTAAGTGTCTCTGTTTTGGTTTGTTCTAGCATACAAAGCGTCCCTGGCAAGCCTTCAAGGGCGTAGGCTGACCTGAGAATCGGATCCTGTTCTTCTTCTGTTCCCACCACCGCCGCGACTTGCTTTACCCCTTCCGCGGTTTCGCGCGTAGGTGTAATCAGCGGTGCAAACGTTTGTTCGAAGCCCTCTTTGAGATCTTCCTGAGCAGTCTGTCTCGACTGTAACATATCTTTGACACTTTTTCCTGGTGTTCGTGAGCAGCTTAGCGGTGTCGCTCCTCATACTTTGCTATGGTATAACTGGCAGGCTTTGACATTATATTTATCATAATTGTTAAATTTGCCGCGTGAGACACATTCGTGTTCAGAACGGCTCGATACTTGCGTGGTCCACTAGTCAAGTCAATAGTGAGAAAACTATACGGGTCCTGGTTGACCTTCGCAAACATATTCCAAAACTCATCCACGAGAGGTCGGCGGCACACCCAGTCCAATGAATGTTGGCGAGATAATGCGCATCAATGCCACGAAATATCATCAACATGTTGCAGTTGTCTCGGATTACTTTAGGCACGTGTACATATCCTTGTGTTACATAGATCACGTCTGTGTTTTTGTGTCTGCCTCGGGAAAATATTCTCACGAGGTTTTCTTGGTGTTCGAGCATCACATCGTCGTACACAATAAGATTATTCGCGCTTGAATCAAGATCATCATTGGTAGGAGCTTCATCGATTGTGGAAAAGAAATCAGTGGTGGACGATTTGCTTCTTGGCGACGCCTGAAGCGCTTTCGTAAGATATTTGAGTACATCATAACCAACGCCGCAATCACGTACAGGCGATCCCATGTTAACCAAAGCTAGAACTGAGTTTGGAAACATGTCACCGTGCTTGGGTGGTCTGGGCTTTGCCTGCGCAGAGAAGTCAATGACGGCAAAAGCGGAGCTTTTAAAATCGGATCTTTTCCTTTTTCGTGATGCCATGTTGAATGTCAATTGTTGTATAACACAATCATGTCTTGATCTTGTGTGCGGTGCGGCGCAAAAGCACATACTGCAAAATCCAACATGGGTTCAAATACGTAATGGTAGAGCCTTGATCGCTGGAACTTGTGTTCGATGTGCAGCAAAGAAGTTCACGTTTGTTAAAAATTAGGTCACCGGCAGTGATGTCACTGCTGCGTTAGCGAAGCTACCGGGAACACCGTGGAGCACATACCCTGGTGAAAAGCATATCTGGCTCCCTCCAGGACCTAGTTACAATAATTATTACTGTCGACCTGGAACACGGCTGGATATACGACTTGATTCTAGCAACTAAGCAAAGCCTAGAGAAGCACCCGTAAATCGTGTCGATGCTGCATGTTACCGATATGATATTGCTTTTAAGGCATCAGACAATATCCGGACGCGTCAACGTGCTGATATAGATCTCATCCATGACTTAAACGCGATCAGTCCTACACGGAGAAAGAATCGCGATATGGATCATCAAAGGAGGCATGAAAGCTAAGATTGTTTTTAGTGGTCACTAGGTGGTGGAAAAAAGTCAACGCATTGGAAGTAAAATATATTGATATAATAAACAAACAAACATGGATAAAATCTACTACAGTCCCCGCGGTTATTGGAGCGTTGAAGATGCTGTTGAAAAGTTATCGAACGCTGCAAAAGTCTCCCACAGGACCGCTCGATCATGGTTTGCCAAACAAGCGTTGTGGCAAATTAACCTACACGCACCAAGGATGATATCCCTTGGATGGTTTGATGTGAAAACACCAAACGAAGTTCATCAGGCTGATCTTTTATTTCTTGCACATGATCAGGTACGTGAACGACAAATATGCGCACATACAAATACGCATTATTCATTGTAGATATCGCCAGCTTATACAAGGAAGCGGAGCCGCTGACGTCTAAAGATTCAGCAACGTATTTAAACACGCGGACCGTTAACATGGCCACGGCTGTTGCAAGTGGCCCCGCCCTGGACAAAGAATTTCTCGGAGCCGTTGCTGCATTGTTAACAATACATAAGGTGCGGGTTCGTGTTGGGCATGATAACACACGTCGTGACTAGGCTATTGTGGAACGATTTAGCCGTACACTTTGCGGAACGGTTATTCGGACATCAGTACGCGTAGGAATTGTTGATGAGGTCTCGGACTCGGATCTGGAGTGCTAGCACTCCAGAGCGATCTCACGAGTGGGTAACACGGCTTCGTTCAGTCATACAAGCACTAAATAATGGAATCACACACACGATTGGATTAAGCAAATAACTGTCGCAGTTATCTACAAAATGATTTCACAACCACCGCCGTTAGACCCACTCGGAAACAGTTTTGTTCGGTATCTGTATGCACCGGGGGAGTTAGAAGGTTGACAACATCGTGCTACTGACCCGGTATGGTCCATCGATGTATTTACAATCTCGGACCGGATTGATACTCCGAGGCAACCACCAAGTTACCATTTGGCGCCGGTCCAATCATGGGAGGTAAAGTCTCATAGTAGAGCATTTGTGCGAGAGGAATTACAAGTCGTTCCCGCGGATACGGAACTAGCACCAAGATTTATTTTGGGACTTTGCGCGTGCCCGTACGCGTAAGTAATAATACCATCGGGGAATATCCACCAATTGGTGTCCAGCGGGGACAAGCTGATTTTGTTACAACGGTACACACCCATTTGATGATGCTCTGTATATGAATTCGCGTCGCTTGCGAAGAGATTCCACATACATATTGTGCCTGAGACCTTTTTGAACAATCACACGTGGAACTCCTTTCGCCGTCTTGATATTCTTACCTCTCTGCGGTCCGACCACAATCGAATACATTTTGGGGCGCAGTCCCACGTATTCCTCGATATATTTACCTGAGCACTCATCTTTGAATATCCCCACTACCTTTTTGTTTACATTGCTGAACAGTGGATGATCTTTCGGATACTCGCTGGTATCAAATTCATTTCATGACTTGGTTCAACCATATCCGCGTACACATCATTGGTGGTAATAGGCATCAACAACGAATCCGTATCCATGTATAGCAACTTGATGTTATCACCGTACCGTGGTTTGATCTTATCATAATAAAACTCGTACATGAGCAGTTTAGATTAGTCCAGCACTGACGCGCCAACTTAAATGGGCTTTGTCAGATTCAGTTTCGATTTTGTTCTGTGTACGGCAATAAGTCCACCATCGAAGATCTTCCGTGACTCGAATGCTGGGTCAGCAATAAGCCTTCGAAGCTTATCTTGCTCGCTGTCCTGGACAAGGTCGAAGCGAATCCGTTTCCGAAGATTCTCCATTGTTTTCCTTAACACAGCAATGTTCATTAGTTTAAAAAAGTCTTTCTCAAACTCGTTGGTGGCCTTTGTCCTCAGATCCGCATTCATTTGAATGTACGGGGCCATCCAAGCGCGTTGGCGAAACCTAAGCACCCGGTGAATTTTACATATGCGCATCCCCAGCCGCAGATACAGCTGGAGGTTTTGTACGTGGACTACGTAGTTGATTTTAGTTTTCAGGTTTGGTACTAGCTTTGTACATTCTGTAAACTTGCGTCCGGATTCGTCTACAATCCCGTACTGATACGGGGACAACCACTCGTTAGGCCGCGACAGCGCTTCCGGTACTAGCGGATAATCATTGTGGCCGCTGTGAAGCTTGTCTGGATATTCCAGGTCAACATCATAAAAGTACCCGATATCACTGTTACTGTCTTCTTTGTAAACATCCACAGTTGTGGGATTGACCCATTCAAACCCGCCAACAGGCATGTGCTGCATCATCGCCCATTCATACAAGTTGTTGGAATAAAGACAGATGTAGCGTATCAGTAGCTTACCATAAGAATCCCGTCGCGAATACCACGTTCTATAAACAGATGCATATCAATATCTATGAGAAGTTCCAGTTCGACTTTTGTTATTGATAGTAAAGCATCCCATGCCTTTCTCGGGGACGAGAAGTTGTGCGCGGGATCAAGCTTATAAACGTGCATAGCTGTATCACGAAACGCATCGAAGACACCTGCGAGCAGAAGCACATCTGTTCTCAGATACAGATGATAGTCGCCAAGGTTTTTTACATTCGAATGCGGACCAAACATTGTTCACGTGCATGTAGTCATTGGCGGATATACCTTCGCGAGATAACGACGACTGGACTGCCTCGATAGGTGGTAACTGAGTTTCAGTAAACTTTTCCCATCCGCTGATATACTAGTATGGGTACACTCCTTTTCTAGTTATCAACTTTAACTTGTCAGTGTTAGCGGTACCATATCGACTGGTGATTTTGAATTGATCGTTTTCGCTTCCTGCCGCCAGGTTGCTCACGAATTTGTCCAGGCTGGAATTAAACTGTAACGAATCGATGAATTACAGCTGGCCGGGGCTAAACGTCATATATTTTCCCATTGGGTTTGGAATGATGCTTATTTGTGCCTTTGATGCTGTTGCTACTGCCTGCATGATCAGGCGGCCATCATAACAACGCAGGTTATGCAGTATCACGGGGATCCTTGTTTTGTTTGGATAATTTCGTAACTGTAGATTACATGCGTTGTGCGCTGCTCCCCGGTACGCACCAGTGATGTGACAGTAATAACTAACTTTGGAACTTTCAGTCTCAAAGGGACCATCACAGATCCAGCAATGATCGACCGCGGAAAAATCGCAGATGTCGTCGTTGGTCATAATCATGTCTGCGGGCGAATAGAGCTGTTGTCGAATCCATTTCGCTGTAACTTCAAGCGATTTAATAAATACTTTAACTGAATCCTGGCCACGATACAACATTGGTGGCTTAGTCAGTCCATTACATCTGACTACAGTGTAACAAAACCCGCATGGGATTTGGTCAGCAACTTGGACAGTGTTTGTTATAGCCTCAGGAACGTCCACTGGAACGTTCAAACATTCAAAGTCCGCGTAAATAACATAGGGAACTTTCATATTTCCTTGTACTGCTGTAAATTTGAGAATGTTTTGCAGGTTATGGCAGGATTGTAGGCTGCGACATTTCACTGATTCCACCACAGTAAAAGTCATGATCGTAAAGCAGCTGTTGGGTGGTGAATAAATGCAGGCAACGTCTGTATGGAAACTTTTTACCTTGATGCTTGCTGTGTTGGTTAAGTAACCGGGAAAGATTCTTTATCGATACGTAATGAGATCGTGACTCTGAACCAAGCAACAGCAGATCAACCTGGGTCCTCTTTCTTTGAACATGTGGGGATACTTCAAGCGCATAAAAGTCCTTGTTCTACACATTAACAGCGATACCAGGGTTAAGTTCTTCAAACTTTTCAGTATGGCCTTAGTAACTTGTACAGGAAATTAAATGTTGCCAAACTGAAATTCACCCAGGTATTGTTTGTATTTTCTAGGTTGGTCTTGATTATCGCTCGCGGGATGTAACGCGGACGCGAGCGCCCATTAAAAACATCGATTGTCATCATTTTTCACATTGATTACTGACCCCGGCAGAACATACTTTGGCGTTGGTATGTAACTCGATTCGTGGACAAGATTTAAGGTGGAATTATGCAGCTGAACTTCCATACATCTGTCTACAGTCCATCCTGACCCTGCATTGGTTAATTGTTCAAGCGCCTCAAGAATCCTTGCAATAGCTTTGTTAATTTCATCATTAATAGTCTCCGTGTCTTTGCGATTTAAGATCACACGAGCGCCGCTATGAATCCACGGATTTGTGATTTTAAGATTTTAACCGCGTCCTTATCACGGTTAAGCGGCATAATCAAATTCACATGGAGAACAATTTCCATTTTAACCGCGGAGGTGCCCGTGCGCTGTAACATCGATACGATCCCTGGACGCATCTTCGAAAAAAGTTTCACCGCGTCTTTGCTTGGCGCGTATTCAGTCGGGATAATTGTCCGATAATCTTGTAAATCACTATTCCTTTATGTAACTCAAACTCCGGTACTTGTAATCGACGTGCTTTTGCGGCGGCCTCAGTAGCAATAACAGCTGTGATACGACGACGACACTCTGCTTATATATAAGGAAGTCTAATTGATAATTTTTTGTATTATTGTTTTTACTTTACCAGGGTCAGAAACTGCAGTCGGTTTAGTCCTAGCTATTATTTCATTTACTTCTGTATCGTTTTCAGCAGTGACGCCGTCGGGTCTTTGTACAATTACAGGTTCGGTGAGTCTTCGCCTTCGCGCGCGATAATACTCGCGAATAAATCCGCATGGCGGGCAAAGCTGATTACGTGACTTCACTCCGATACCACATTTAAGACATGGTCAAGCACCTAGACCAACACGTAACGGGAGTAAATGTGATTTACAGTATTCGTAATAACATGTTCTGCTGCATAGTTGCCTTGATTGCGTCCCAATGCCATTGAAATATATATATATATATATATATATATATATATATATATATATATATATATATATATATATATATATATATATATATATATATATATATATATGCGGAAACTTTTCTAATTGATTGATTTTTCCAGTTGCCGCCGTTTTACGTTTTATCTCCTCCTGTGCATACGAGGTGGAACAATGGATAATGAGGACATAATTTAGATGGTAGCGATGTACAATAGTTTTGTGTAACGGTAATTTGAAATTGTAAATCAGGACTTTGCAAATAAACAGGCTTGTTCATTTTGGAATCATCATAAAATTCCCTTGCAAAACTGGGTAAAGTTTCCATCATCTCGGTGTCGGCCCAAATGAACTCAAATGACCAATCACTTTGCATTGCACCAACTCGAACACGACCAGACTTTGTACGTTTGTATCCAACAATGTCAGATGTCTTGGAGTGTTTGTAAATTTCCTCGATAGTTTTTGCTTCATAGTTTTTGACAATAGCTTCTTAGAATTTCTCCCAGTGCTTGCGCTACTCCGCTTCTGCGGCGTATTCTCACACTAACTTGGCCACTAAGAAAATAATATCAGCATAATATTTTATACAGTGTAGTGGTGATGAATAATCCTATTCCTGCATTAGTATTTTTAGTCGCACAGAAAACTGTAGTATAATTACAATCAATAATATAGGCCTGACTGAAAACTTCGCTTGTATGCATAGGTTGTGTGTGTAATACAATAGTGGTCGGTTTGTTTACCACGCGAGCGTTTGTACAAATCATGATCGTAATAAATAATCGTGTATGTGGTCGTGGACGTGTACGTGGTCCTCGACAGTGGACGTGTTTATCTATGTCATTGTCCTTGTATTTGTCTTTGTATTTGTACATGTCACGTCATAATCTCAAAGACGTGTATACAAGCAGTATGATAATAGCAGTTACTGATATAGGTTGAAGTCTTCTATCCTCTTGCATGGGCGCCTGTTGGTAACTTTCACGCGTGGGCTCACGGTGGTATTGAAGGCTTTGACCTATATAAGTAATAGTAATTCAAAAAAAAAAGGGAAGACATTCATTCATCTACACCTTCCTGTCTCCAAAATTTACGCATGTTTTAATCGTATGTAAGTATGTATGTATGTGTATGTATATAGTGTCAGACACTGTTGTAAGTAGAGTTATATTTATACATATACGTTGCATTTATAGTTTTAATATTTTATTATTGAAGACTACGTGTAAGATTGGTTGATTGATTCTGAACCAAATGTATTATCCTCAGAAAATATTATTATTATTATTATTATTATTATTATTATTATTATTATTATTATTATTATTATTATTATTATTATCATTATTATTATTATTATTATACATAGAGAACTGTGCAGAGGGGGACCTCCCACGGACTACCTTACAAATTCTTTTTTTAAAAACAGGTTGTTCTATGAAATTATACTGACACATTTCATAGTTAAAGATGAATTAACAAACAGGGAATTCCTTTTTATTGTCATGAGAAAAGGAATGAAAAAGATAACGTTGATTAAGATAAACAGAAGAAGAGCAAGAAGTAAGAAGTGAAACAGGCTATGGAGAATGTAGTTAGATGTATATGATGTTATCTCTTTATATATAACTGTAGTAAATTGAGGGGGGGTGGAGTTAAAACATAAGATATAAGTATTATACAGTATTTAAAATCTGCATTTAACATTTATATACAGTTATGGTATGTGTGTAAGGGAAAGAAGGGAAAGATATGTATACAGAAAAGATTAAGAAACAGAAGAAATGAGAGGGAAAACTATGCGTATAAAATAGATATATGTGCAAAATGTAAAAAAAATATTAACAATAAAACGGGATTATGGAGATATCAATAAATTTTCATGGATGTATCGAAGCAGTTTTAAACTTTTGGCAAAATATAACTATGTTATTACTGCTATATTCATATGTGTGTGTCATTCAGTTTGAGATTCGATGCTTTTCTAGAATAGATTTTATTGCAAGAATTCCATACAGTAATTTATACTGAAACAATATAAGATAAATGTTTTGGGTAATATGTCAAAGCAAAACGGTGTGACCAATGACAAATTGACTTGGTAGGTTAAGTTGCATTTTTTGTTTCGTTATTGCTATAGTTTCTAATATTTTCGTATCTTTCACCAAGATGCTATAAATAATTCTGCAAACTTTCATGGCTTTTAAGAGAAATGCTATTTATTTGCAGGGTTTTTCTAATATGTCTTGTTAAAATTTAATGTTAATCTTTTCATATATAATTTACATAGTTATGGATCCTTGTATAATACAAAAAATCTGTCCCAACATTATACATTTCATTTATTTTTTGCCATGAAAGAAATTCTCCATTGTTATGAACAAAATCATTTATAAATAGTATACCTTTTTCAAATAATTTTTTTGCTTTAAAAAATATGGATCCTCTGACCTTAATATTTTCCTTATACATTACAGACTCTGCAAGACAATTTGAAAATGTTTTTGGAATAAACTTCTTGTAGAGTGTATGTTATAAGGTGTAAAAACATCTTTCCAAAATTAATTATCACCATCTCCAATGTTGCTTTCTATATACAGTAATAGATACCAAACTTATTAAATTCCTTCAAGAAGTTATAACAGTTAAACCTAACTAAACTCCAGTTTGTATTTTTGTAAGTATTATTTATGGCCCACGACATTTGAAGAGAAAATAAGAAATTTTTAAGATAAATCATTCTAACCTTTACTTATTAATTGTATTTGTATCTTGCCAACTATCCCTTTCCACAAGTACTTATAGAGTAAACTATTTATTTTAGTAATAAACCATTCTGAAGGACTTGGTAAACTTATTAATATGTGATTAAGTTTGAAAAAACAAGTGGTTTTATCAGAATAGTTTTCCTACAAGTGGTAATAATTCACTTTGACCATTGAGTTAATAACATTTGGATTTCATTTAATTTACAACCATGATTAAGATGTATCATGTGATCGATACCAGCTATTACAATCATGAGTAAGATTTATCATGTGATCGATTTATCATGTGATCGATACCAGCTATTACAACCATATGCACGCTACTGTATTGGCATTCGCGCTTATGTATATAGACGATGGTACATGAGTGCTCATTTCAAATGAAATTAATAAAATCAGTTGAATGACTTTTCTATCTTTGGCGAGCAAACGATTGAAATCGCTCAAATTACAAATGTTATGAACTTCATTTGACAGGAACACATATGTAAGAACTATTTATCGCATGGTGAAACATACGAACTTTAAAAAAAAAAAATCATTCGAAAATCACATCACTTTAGCAACAAAAATGGATCGAAACTCAATCGAATGCTGCTGACTTTACACGTTTACCTATTGTGCTGTACTGATATGACGCAATTATCTAGCATGACGCCATGCGCTATATTTCATAACATCAACAATCTGAAACAATTCAAAGCAACGCCATACCATGGGCGTCATGTGAGAATTAAGGTTGAGTAATTGAAAGACTTACAGATAGGTAGGATGGTATATCAAAGTGATAATTCTGGCATTGGATCAAGATTTAAACAACGAACATTCCGTCCCTGTGTGTGTAATGTGTATCCTCATCCTCTGCCGTCATATCGTGAGCGTGCTTTAGTACATCGCATGGTAGATTCTGGAGATACGATTGGCTATCAACAGGAATTTATTTTAGGATGGTATGCATTTCCCTAAGACATCGGTATATTATACCTGACTATGGTCGGGGCCCCGGGTGGCAGAGTGGTCTAAGGCGATCCCCTTTACAGATCATTCACACATCTCACCTCTGTCCGCGTGAGTTCGAGTGAGTATGTGAGAAAGCTTGCCAGTAGCTTCCTATTGGTCGGTGGTTCTTCTCGGGTTCTTTCTCCACCAAATATACTGGCCGCCATGTGCTGAAAAAAGGGCGTTAACCCCACAAATCAAACCTGACTATGGTCATCACATCTGTTTCAGTGGCAAATTTGCTATGCACCTACAGTGTACTAAAATCTAGTATTGCCTTCTTTCTTGGGAACTCTTCTCCAAAACTACCCCAACTGACAACACTGCTGGAGATCTGACAACAATATTCTTCACCAGCCGCAGCCAATACTGTAAGAGAACAGTTCCCAAAGGAGAAGGCAAAATTTAAATAGTATTTTCTCTCAAACAGGCGCAACTGAACTATCAACTACCGCGTATCAGAGATTCCAGGGACAGTTGACAAATCACATTGCGAGCGACTCGTTCCTTAATTATTAAAGAAGCCTGTTTGTCAGAACTACGGGTAAGAGATCTCTGACACCTAGGTATATTTCTCAACGAAAAAGATAGATACTCAAGATTTTAATTGAATACGTATCCATAATTTTTTCACAAGAAAATGTTTAATATCAGTCAGCTGATATGAAAAAGAGTAGAAAGCGGGGCATAGTCGATCATCGCGTTATTCTCATGAATGATTCCTAAAAGTATAAATGTAAATTATTATCAAAATGTGCGCGTTTTTCATATTCGCTAAATGGCCTTGAATTGCCTTTTCATATTTTATCTTATTTTTTAAGGAAACTTTAATATTAGATACGTGGAATATTTTAACAAGTCAGGGGCCTGAAAGCAGCTAGTTTACAAATTCACATCAACACTGAGCAGTAAAAATTATGTCTAAGCCACTGCGTGAGATTGGCTTGAAGTCGTTGTTTTTGTTATATTTGCAAGGGTATCGTGACAACAATTGCGTTCACTAAAGGACTCTATAAAACGCTCTAACATACAAATAAATTTCCTGTAATCAAACTAAGGACCACACATTCACGAGACTAATTTCACACTTGTATTATATTTTTGTGTACTTCACATTGGTATGATTTATCAGTTCGCATTTCTAAGCCATAGTTTCGTATTTTATGTCATGATTGAGACTGTAATCAGCTGCAGTGAATGACATAAACTGTCTTTTGTTTGAAAAATAAGCAAACTCTGTCTGTGTGTGTGTGAGAGAAAGAGAGACAGACATGCAGAGACAGAGAACATTATCATTACCTTATTTTCACCTAAAACACTTTTGGGCCTTGCAAACAATAAAATATATTTTTTAAAAATAATTTTGAACTATTGACCCAAAAAAAAAAAATCGAATACAAACAGAAAAAATACGGAAATAGTAATTAATCTCCTTTTACAAGCTGCTACTACCTTGTATTTTTGTTCTATTTATCAAAAATATTTAAGTGCTGTCTGCTAACAAAATGATCAGAGAGAGAGAGATAGAGTGAGTACTTAGGATAATAGGTCAGTACGGCACACTTCTGTTTACTCCAACCGGATATCTCTGGATTGTTGAACCATGAGATAGTTCTAGAACATGTTTACTTATATGCAATACACAAATTCCTCGCTTCGGATTTACAAGGAAGACTGAAATACTATGAATAGTTATTCACAATATATGATGTATGTTCAATGAGTATACGTTGTCACTTACAGCACACAAATACGTAAATCTTAATTTTTCGCATCGTCTATCATAAAACTTGGTCAAGAACTATAATAATATCCGTCATTCTCAAGGCCTGCGATACTCATACGTTTATTCATACATACGTCATAGGGAAAATCGTGCAATGAAGATAGGTTAAAAACTGTTGAGTACACTCACACTCCTAGTCAAGATGTACGCCTGGAAATGTTGGGAGCAATTACATTGTAAGGCAACTATATATTTCTAATATCTTCATGGACAAAGTCACTACGAGTCGACCACAATAGATAGTCTCTGTTACTTTCATGAGTATCTACCTTCAAATGTAGTTTCTGCTATGCTTATTTGAAGTCATATGGCAAATTACAGTATCCTCATTTGAAGTCATATGCCAAATTACAGTATGCTCATTTGAAGTCATATGGCAAATTACAGTATGCTCATTTGAAGTCATATGGCAAATTACAGTATGCTCATTTGAAGTCATATGCCAAATTACAGTATGCTCATTTGAAGTTATATGGCCAAATTACAGTATGCTCATATGAAGTTATATGTCCAAATTACAGTATACTCATTTGAAGTTATATGTCCAAATTACAGTATGCTCATTTGAAGTCATATGGCAAATTACAGTATGCTCATTTGAAGTCATTATTATGGCAAATTACAGTATGCTCATTTGAAGTCATATGGCCAAATGACAGGATGTAATGAATAATGCTCAGATGATCCTTGAATTCTGCTTTGTAGCAAGCACTAAATCCACGAAAATTGGTACCCACGAAAACTAATGAATTCTCAGTGCAACCCATCAAATATGTCATACAATCAATGTATAGCTTCTCTCCGCTCACCCCTCCCCACCTCAACAAAAAAGAAACAATTTCCGCTTTTTAAAAGTTATGACAAAACACAAGAGCAATAGGTCTTTTTACCGATTTGTGCGATTTATATAAGGGAAAGTAATTTGTAACTAGAAAATGCATTTTAAAGGTGTAAAATGAGGCTCGATTAGATCGGTTATTTCATAAAACTGTATATGTAAGTATCGACCTTGAACAACTTTAAAATACCCTTCATATATTTGGATAAGCCCTAAATTGATACTTTCCTTTTCATTTTCATAAGTTTTTCAGAAACTTAACCTTTCAAATTTTTTAATTTTTTTTTTTTTTTTGGAGGGGGGGGGGGGAGGGGGCTGGGCAGCGGATTGTTATCGCATACGAAAGATAATTTTTTCTTACTTTTAGTCACAGTCCATGATCAACGTTGTACACTTGAGTAGCTACCAGCATTTGTAGGTGTATATTCCGTTAGTTGCTCCTTGACTGGCCATACAATTCCGTTTTCTAAAAATTTAATATATAGTGAATAATGAGTCGATTCAATCTTATTTTATTCTTAAACACATACCCGTATAATCTTTGCATAAATGTTCATGATGCTGTATAATGTTTTTATTTATTCTTGAATGGGTCACAAAAAACAAAAAAACACTTTGGAGAAAATTAGCACATAGATTTTAACCAGTAATAGTGTGCATAGGGTTGTAGTGCTGGTCCTAATTATTGCATCAATTCACCCACAGTATGCACATGCGTATTACTATTACATCTCAGTGATCCATGTTATTCGCTTTTCCATTGTATGGACAACCAGTTGTATTAGCTGCATATAAAATGATAACAAAGAACACAATTTTTAATTAAAAAATGCCAAAATTGCAATATGCACTCGTCTGAGTTTGTACTTATAATCAATTCGTGTAAACCTTAAAGCTTTTCGATTTGTTTTGTAATTGTAACCCTTTGTCAGTTCTTTTGACGGGCGAGATGCAGCAAACCATAATGGCTGATTTGTTTTAACAAAGCGTCAAAATAGCTCGACAAAGTGAAAAAAACGAGAAGGCGACATGGCACAAAAAATATATATATATAATAAAATAAGGCAAACAGACTATTCTGGTTCCATGAGAAAGACTTGATTCTAGGCCTGTTATGTAAAGAAACCATTTGTCGCAGGATGCCATTTTTTATTGCTTTTCAGGCTTGACTTCTCAAGACAGGGTACACTGTAGTTAAATCAGATGAAAATATCTGTGCACGTGTTAACATAGTCGAACATCAAAATGTACCTGTATAAAATGAGTGTGTATTCACGTGCTTAATCTGCTTAAACTATTATTGTATTATAGTGCACATAGTTTAACAGTGGCTACGCCTGATGCCAGATCTTCTCATAATTTTCAAATGATAATTTCTGTAAACGAAACAACAACAAAAAAGCAGGGAAAATAGGTCATCACAATCCGCTTTTTACTTTTGGTAGCAATTAGAAGAATTTCATTGGGTGACTAAATGGCCGCATATGCAACTGTGACTGATAAGCCAACCAAATGCCAACACTTGAAGTAGCAAGGGCATGACAAGTAATTCCTCCTAACACATTTTTGAAAATTAAATAATTGATGGGGTCAATGCCGTGCACACTTGCATTTGATGAGGAACGCAAATTAGTCAAGCACAGCAAAATACTTCTCTTGCAAAGTGAGTAAACTTGTTTATGAGTATGTTTGGAAAGTCAGTATAAGGAAAAACAAACACTATATGAGTTGCATCTCATTTGCCATCAATACTTGAATCACGTAAGACTTACCGTTTGTACTCGCGTATAAATCAATACCAACTGCAAACTGCATGGACCCAGATCTGCCGTCGCAAAATGCGCCGGCAGATCTGGATCTATGCAGTTCGTAAGAATAATTAGTAGAACAAACAACATAGACCCTGATCTGCCGGAGCATTATGCTCCGGCAGATCAGGGTCTATGTTGTTTGCATTTGGACCAGATTTATACGCGAATATAGACGGCAGAAAGTATTTAATTTGAACTTGCGGTAACCTGTTCACACATGCGAAGGTGACGAGTTACAATTTAAGAAATAACACGTGTTGAAGGAACGTGTTTAGACCAAAGACGAGGGCTTTTGACTATTAGTTTTTTTTTATTCAGCCAACTCAACGTTAGTAATTATTATCATATGATTATTACGAGTAGTAGTAGTATTAGTAGTAGAGCTATCAGCCACTTTTTCCTGTTATGAAAAGCCTTGATATATTTTTCCGCGAAGTCCAATTTCTATTAGGGATGTAAAATCCAGATGCAAAAGATAGCACATCGTTTCAGATGGCGATGGAAGATGATAGTACAGTGCTCTCTTTCTTCTTGTTAAGATCATGTTTCGGTCCGACTTCGTCTCTTTGTTGTAGACACCTAAAAACGATCGTCTAGGTTTGGAGGTGTGATTGTTTCTCTCTTACTGTCTTTCCTCTTCTGTGTTGTTTTTTTTTTTTTTTTTTTTTTTGGTTTGCATAGTGGTGCTTTTCTGTGGAATGGGGGGGGGGGGGATTATGTTGGGGACGTGCCGCCCGTTTTGGATACATTTGTCAAGCCTGGCGGTGCATCATGTTCTTCGATTCTAATTACATAATTGGGTCATTATCTCAGATGAACAGGTACGAATAGATCCATAATTGATTATCTAAGGCAGTGGTTCTCAACCTTTTCTTGCTGCGACCCTAAATTGTCAATAAACAGGACCTCCCGACCCTCAGGCTTATGATATGATTTAAATATGTATACAAAATTTTCTTCTGATGACCCTTCGCGACATTACTGAGGACCTCCCGCGATCCTGATTTGGGTCGCGACCTGAGGTTGGGAACCGCTGATTTAAGGTTTGTTAGGTATAACTTGATCTAATTAAAACACAGAGGTAATATTAGCAAATTACACATCTGTCTTGACATGGGGTAATATTAGCAAATTACACATCTGTCTTGACATGGATTTGTATGCATAAAAATTACCACTTTATGCTGAGTCAGGTTTGTATTGGGTACCTTTTTGGGACTCTGGGTGGCACAACCTTTACTTAAACTTTGCATTGTTATCTCCCGTGTGTGTGTGTGGACATTTATTTGTTTTATTGTTCGACCGTGTGTGTTCTTTGTGTATGTCTTTAGCAGTCGCACGGAAGACCTTGTTCAGGTCGAAACGGTGGTAAACCCATCTTTTCCCCGCAACGTTTTGAAGTAATATATATATATATATATATATATATATATATATATATATATATATATATATATATATATATATATATATTAACACAACAATTTATAACGGCTTAAATGCAAAACAGTTTCCCAACATTTCGAGCTAAACAAGCTCTTCGTCACGGGAAAAAACAATTTACATCCACAAAACAAACACTAAACACAAAAACCAAGAAAAAGTCTTGACTCCTACATGTTTCAATGACGGGGAAATAAACAAAGGATACAAAATAGAAGAAGGAAAGAAGAAAAAATTAATAAACTGTCTAAAAAGGATAAACTACATATCTATGTTATGCTGCCATCAACCCAACAAAGTTGTGTAACAAAATTCAAAGAAGGGTTTATCGTGCCTATCATGCAGAGAACCAAAGTGTTTTGACTTATACACAGAACTCGCCAACCATTTACTGTGCCGGACACTGTGCATAGTCCTTCGAAATGTTGTCCATTGAGTCAAATCGTTGATGGATCGACAGTGAACATGGCCATAAATAGAATTTATTGGATACTGTTGATGCGAACACATGGCGAATTTTACTTCAGCGAAAAACTCGAGTCAAAAGCACTCTTTTGAACTCTTTTTAACACTCCGTGCCTTGGTTTATTTCCTGTCAGTTTGCTCAGCCTATGTTTCCTCTAGCAGCATCAATTGATTATTATTATTATTATTATTATTATTTGTTTCTCATAGTGGCAATTACATCATTATTGCACCGCTACAGAGGGCGCCCATTGAAACACGATGTCATTGCAATGACGTATATAACTAGGTCGTGTCGAGCAGTATAGCTATGGTGCTGATATCTTGCATCAAAATTCGTTCACACCTATTCATAGATAATACATGTAGTTATTTTCTTGTTATTTTGTTCTTTTTCTTTAGTGTCGACCTCTCCATTACTCTGGATAGTTCTTTTCAAAATGTAAATACGTATTGTTCTACTCACGTGTGTGTGTGTTCTTTACTGCACCCTTACCTTGTCGTTTTGTGGTAGGTGTGTAGGTGGATAATTATATGCTTAGCAGAAATCTACCTTTAATAACCAATTGATTACTGAAATTAATTTAGAGCTACTTTCATTCCTCGCCATGGCAAAACCTCATGGTTTTTTTATTACATGTTCCTCTTCCCACCCCCACCCCCCTGCCCCATACACACACTTCGGACCGTGACCTAGGTGTCGTAACCCGTTACATATAGTATGTGTCATCTTGCTACAAATGCATGTGCAAGGTTTGGTAAATAATATTCTACAATGTCACTGTAATTGTATTTTGTGTTATATCTGGCTTTTGGCCCACTCCCAGTGACCCCAGGAGAGGGGCTAAAAAATCACACACCACTTGCAAATGGTCACCGCACGTGCAACCTGTGTAACAAATTTGGTGAATCTCCACTAAGAAGTTTAGGATGAGATAGAGAGATGGAGTGCACCACAATATCCCCACGTTAAAGCGAGATGGGGTGAGGGAAATAAATGTCCTCAAGGTAGGTAACTGCAAGCTATTTCAGAAACACGATTTAGTAGTAATCGCTCTTCAAAATCTCCACATATCGACATTTAATCATAATCAATCCATCTATTCATATGCTTTCGTGTGCGTCTCTGGCAATTTCAATATCTCCCTTTACTGTCTTGTTATATTTATAGAATGGATCGAAAGATTGCCTTGGTTACCGGGTCCACAAGTGGCATTGGTCTTGGCATAGCACGACGATTGGCTGAGAACGGTTGCTATATAGTCCTCACCGGTATTGAGGACCAACAAACAATAGACAAAATAGTTCATGAATTTGAAAGGTGAGATAATGATCGACAGTTCTCCGTTTGCCTACAATGAATGTTAGGCTATTTGAACAAGAAATTAATTAAAAGTTAAATCAATAATTAAATCATTTAATTCCAGTTAAACATGTTTTGGGCAATTTTACTGGACATCCATTTACACTGCACATGTATTTACCTATGAATCGTATAATGCTCAACGCTGGACAAAACGTAATTGCTAAAGTTTCCATGGGTGTCAAATGTTGAAAACTATTTGGTTTTCATCGGGAATCGGAAGTACTTTGTTCAAATCGTCATCTTAATCATAAAGTTGGTTTAGTCCTCAAATCATGGGGACAATACTAATATTGTTTTCACATATATATGCCACTGTACGGATGCATTCTCCGAAAATGAACACTATTTAGTCGAACGATTTAAATGGGAAACTTTGAACTAATGGTTAGGAAGACTATATGTGAAACATTGGCTGCTCTAGGTAGTACAGCATCCTCTGTCATAATCATCAGCAACTCCTCTTCTTTCTTGATCATTATCATCATCGTCGTCGTCGTCTTCGTCCCCAAGATCGTCATCTCCTTAATCCTCCTCCTCCCCCATCATCATTAATGTACTTATCATCATCTTCATTAGCAGTATTAGCATCTTCTCTAAATCCACTATAATGGTCATTATCATCTTCATTTTCTTGGTCATCACTCTCATCTGGATCAATTGACGGAATATTCGTTGTTTTATGACTGCAACTTGACGGCAGATCAACCTTGACAATCCATAAATGGGCCTGGGAAAGTAGATCATACTCTGGGTTTTTTTTAAAAATGAGATAACGAAATAAAAATATGACCCCCTATAACCCCATTATATAATATGGCGTCAGTAATTCTATGACATTTATATTTAAAGACGATATGAGTTTACAGTGTTTCAACCATAAAAATGTCGCCCATGACATTTCTGTAAACAAATATTTTATCATGACCTGCACACCACAAGTTCATTGGTCACTGAACATGTGTTAACAATTGCATATTTACATCAGGTCAACGCACAGCAATTCAGCCTGCCTTTTATCACGAGCAATTAGCAGCTTACCCTGCCTCTGGTTGGACAAATAATGTAATAAAAAACTTCCTCATTGCATGTTTGTTATAGTTACATCAGAGTGATGACTGAAGTATGTTAGCAACGAGCCAATTGGTTTTCTTCGTGTTTGCCAATAGTGCAGACAATATCAAAGTCTAATATGTAGTCAAACAAGGAAACTATTACATTTCTCATAGACTTATCAAATATCAAAGTCTAATATGTAGCCAAACAAGGAAACTATTACATTTCTCATAGACTTATCAAATATCAAAGTCTAATATGTAGTCAAACAAGGAAACTATTACATTTCTCATAGACTTATCAAATATCAAAGTCTAATATGTAGTCAAACAAGGAAACTATTACATTTTGCATCGACTTATAGTGTTCAATAGTTACAAATATATTCCAAAAATAGGACGCTTGCGGATTTATTATAACGATTATGGTGTATCAAACGCAATTTGATTATTTGATTGGTGTGTGTGTGTGTGTGTGAGAGAGAGAGAGAGAGAGAGAGAGAGAGAGAGAGAGAGAGAGAGAGAGAGAGAGATTTAACAATGTAACGGAGAGAAAACATTACAGACATGTAGACAACATTTAAGAAAGAAAAGGAAGAAAGAAGGAAAGAAAACCAGAAATTGGTGGAAACTGGGGGACCAGGGGGACGCTCCTGCATAAATTTAACCATCTAACTGTAAAGAATACATACGGTAGGAAACGTTCCAGTGCTTTGCTCTCATGGGGGGGGGGGGGGGGGGTCCGTCACTGCAAGTAAAGATTTATTGCGGAGAATTTTACGTAACGTTTTTGATCTTCTTGATGACACATTGAATACTTCGTTAGTACATACTTAAGCACATCCAGCTAGGTCCTTCCGGGATATAATGTTTATCTTACTTTCTTTTCTTTCTTATTTGTTCCTTCTTTTCTTTCCTTCTTTCTATAAATTAATAGTTCCACCATGCCAACAAACCTTGCATAGAGCCACTTTGTCTGTGACCAGCTGCTGCGTGGTGTGAGTGATTGCATAATATTCTATACTGACGCGAAAAATAATGCATCATTTTGGAAAATTTATTTTTTTACCAAAATGAAATTGTCATTTTAAAAAAAGTATGTTGCCATGACCCGCTTACCTCTAGGAGTGAAAATCTTGACAGCTTAGAATTTTGAAAATGATCTTTCAGAAAGACTACCCAATGACGATACTTTTCTTATGCTGTAAACTAAATTATAAAAGAGGGACAACGTTTCTTTTTTTATGACACAGGTAAATGTGTTGAAGTAAAAACTAGCAAGGTCCCACAAAGTAGGCTTTAATATGTATATAGCAACGATTTTACTTTGATAGCTCAGTGAGTACTGGTTCGATTTTACATTGATTTTACTCAGTTATTGTGCAGTTTAGGAAAGATTTTTATGTACAGATAAGGGTGGGTGGGTAGGCAAATAGGGGAACTATCAATAAAATGCTGACACGTATGTTGATTTCCTAGACATTTGACGGTATTTCACAAATTCTAAAATGAGACTACTGCTAAAAGAGGTATAGTTATAATTAAATAATATTTGGTGGAAAATACTTTACTGCAAATCTTGTGAACCGTCACGTTAATATGTCTTCATTTGCCTGAATGCTGGTGGCGCGTTCTTCAATATTAGGGAGTTGTACATAGCAAGTGACATAATGACATATTATTACGTTTAGCTGTCGGCCTGTTCAAGGACAATCAAACATGCAGGAATTCGTAAAACTGAATAAATACTTAAGAATAAAAAGCGGAACATTTTTTAAATTAATTTCTGCATGTATTCAGATGGAAAGCTTGATAACTGTTGATATGTGAAGAAAACGATTTTTCTGACAACAAATCCGTCTATCCATTCGTCCGTCAGTCCGCCAGTCGGTTCTCTTTATAACCAAAACTCCGTCTACACCGATTGAGAGAAGGTGGTTATATCTGGCAATTTGTTTGACGGGGATAATTAGCAATCTGAAAGCCACGAGGTGTTCCAATTGTCATGATTAACGAAGTTTTCTGGACGTGGATGCAGCCTGAAGTGCGGATATTTGCGATGGTTTCTGTCTCTATATTTCTGTATATTATTATTATAAAATATAGACTATACCAGTGATATAATGCTACATCTTCATTTACAACAGATCAGTAATTACTTATTATAATAACGTTGACCTGAGTGTATTATTTGTTTACAAACATGTATTCTTTCCAAAGCAATGTATTTATTTTCATGTGTCCATTCCAGCTCTTACATAGGGAAGGTACATTTTGTACCTGGCGATTTCAGGGATCCATACTCCATACGACAGCTCTGTGAGAGAGTGACAGAAGTGTATCCCGACGGAATAGATATCCTTGTAAATAATGCAGGTACTGCATTTTATATTGTTGGAAGGGTCGGGAATAGTCAATGCCTTACACAATATTGCTCCTAATACGTTACAAAAATTAAATGATTTTAACATGTCTTTGTGGTATATATTGAATAGGAATGTTTTTTTTGTTTTGTTTTTTTTACATGATCGACATCTCGCGTGACAGAGCACTGCAGGATATACTCGAAAACAGGGAAAAATTTTAAACCTGAATGAGCGTATGTTTTTTTAATGTATACAAAGAAACATTTGTGTTGCATTTGTGTAGTGTTTTGTCCGAAATCAGTATTGTTGTCTCAATACCGGATGAGCGGGCATACAAATAACGGACTGCAGAAAGTATGTTCATGTTGCGGCAGTGTGATATGGAAATATGTTATGTTTTCGTTTTGTGTACAAGTGGTTTCGGCATGCACTTTAAAATATACTCACTCTCCCCCTCCACCCACTCCAAGAAAGCGTATTTGAGAGCTTGTGACACAAACCGTCCTACAGAGCATCAACAGCGCAGTGGAAAGGCTCAAGTTTTGCATCGTCGCGGTTCTGATGATGGCATTGTGACATACAGGATACTCGGTCACCCACGGGATCATCGGTTTCCTCCAACCCCGGGATCAAAATAACGACGCTGACTGATTCATCGAGAATGCAACCTGATGCACATTCGCAACTGAAACATCTATGGCCATCCATTCAACACATCGATTGTAATACACTCGTCGCCAATACGGAACTTCTTGAATAGCATGAATAAAATATGGTTGCAGCATAAATATTATAGAGACACATTATTTAACTAGATTGGTGAAAAAGGCCCGAGATATTACGATTGTGGTTACGTGATGAATTGCTGGACTTACGGATAACAAAACAAATTAAAACACATGAATGCATCGAATAACAAATTAGAACACATTAATGCATCGTATAACATTCAATATTATTTCTGCTCGCGGAAAGGCCTGAGACGTTGCTTTTGGTACAAACGACATAAGATATGTTGGTTTGTCAAACTTTAATCCAAATAAAACCGAATCAATGCTTATTTCTAGAAAGATGAACAAATTTTCATCCTGCTTTATACCTTAATAATACTTTGATATCTTAAACTGATTTTCATTGTCACGTAGGACTTACATTTTTCCCACATGGTACATAGCATAGTCACATTGTTACTATAATCTCTTATAGCTTCAACTCGTCTTAAATTAATGCGAACATTTTAATTTTCCTTAAATCGTTCTGTAGTGCAGACCTCATAATTTTTTGTATTCCTTCTCTTCTTAAATATGTTGATGTAGTATCAGAAAATTGCAAACTATACGAATCACAAGAGATAGATACAATGAAAGCGGAACCCGGTAAAATTGTTACAGGAGCAAACAGACTAGCAAGTATTGACCACGTGTCCACTGAAACAGTTTGGGATGGGACAAACTTGAAGTTGAACTGAACAAACACAGGCATGTGTAATTTTTCAAAACGTTTCACGGATGATGTCGTCCATATAAACATGATATCATACAAAATCAGCGATGTAAAAGTTCGTGTCATGTTGTCAATAACGTAGATATACAAACTACAATGGGTTGAAAACAGTTGCATAAATCATCATTTCTACCAGCGAAACAAAAGAGAATGGAATGTTATACCGACTGAAATTGGAAACAATTAATGTATTATGAATTTTATTTTGAATATTATGAATTTTACAAGAGTTTTAAATGGGGATTTAATTAATATTCCGAATTATTTTTATAGGAAAGAGAAAGAGTCAAATACGTAAAGCGCGACCGAGGCTGCAATGCTGCGAACCGAGATAATTCCTCCTTGATGAAAATATTACAAATTCTTCCTTTCGCTCCTGTTCAGAAATAGAGAATAAAGAACATTTTTTTAAAAATTGGCAGATAGTATGCTGAAATTATACAAAACACTCTATTTTTTTTATACGTACACCAGTTGATTTCAATACCATCTTATGGAAACCCTGAACTAACAGAGAAAATGAAGGCATCTTTAATGCAGAGTACATGTATATATATATTACATAAGTACATACAGTAGAGTACATGTACATAATACTACTGATATATCTATGTTTATCTGAAATCAACATATAACTAATAACTTTCAATCTGTTTTAACGTTCTTCATTTGTTACAACAAAAACATGACTTTTGCGTATTACAAACTGTATTTTTTCATGATTTGATAAAGCATATGTACAATGATATTGACTACACATATGTTCACTTACTATATGGTCAACTCCGTATGTAACGCATGCTGATTGTAAAATGTTATCTATTTTTTTGTTTCCAGATCCTTTGGTTATAGTATATACTTTGCAATTTCATTGCAATATGTGTGAAATAAATATGGTTTAAACTAAATAGGTTAAAGCATTGAGCCGCTCTTACCGTGTAGAAGGAGTTTCTTTAGTAGGGTTAACTGTATTTTCAGGGATACAACATGTAGCTCCCATCGATGAATACCCTGTAGACAAATGGGATGAAATGATTGCAATCACTCTGACGGCCCCTTTCCACCTTATCCGGCATTTCCTACCGTATATGAAGAAGAAAGGTAAGGATATGGAATATCTTACGTAAGTGTTAATTTTATATAAAATTTATGACGCGATTTAAAAATAATTTTCCTGGTTAGAAAGCCTCGCAGAGTAAATCTTGAAAATAATTCTATTTATTTTTATAAACATCATATGATTGTGAAAACAAAGGTGAGATTAGCCGAATCAAATGACAAAATCCGTTGAGGTTTTGTACTAGAAACCAATACGAACGTTTTAGTGGAATATAAGTTATACTAAGGCGCTTCTGAAGTTACGATTTCATTTGTTGTGACGTCATTACTTACTGTGATAATGTGCAGTCATGAAAATGTCACAGGTAAAGTCATGGGATACACTGTTAATATGCTGAAATATGAGGCAAATGAAACTGTATGCTCTCATTATATACCGTCTAGTCGCCCACTCTGTCTTTGCCTTCATCTGTTCATCAAATTGTCTCTGCAGCTCTCTCTCTCTCTCTCTCTCTCTCTCTCTCTCTCTCTCTCTCTCTCTCTCTCTCTCTCTCTCTCTCTCTCTCCTTGCCTGCAACGTCAATAGATTAATTGTTAATTAATAATTAAAACTTGTTCATTTAGGATGGGGACGTATCATCAACACAGCTTCCCAAATGGCCGTCATCAGCGCGTCGGGCAAGGCGCCGTATAGTGCTGCAAAAGCCGGTCTAGTTGGGCTTACAAGGGTAAGTGCAACATGGAATCATTGAGTGATGGGTAATAAAAAATTAAAAAATTCAGGATCGTATTTTATGCTGAAGCTAGCATTTTCATAGAATACAAATTACTATTCTCATTCATTGCTCATTCATTGATGTTTTAGACGATTCGCAAAACCCGAAGTTAACATACGTACGGACAGACCAAAAGTCCGTCGCCATGCCCCGCACAGACTATGGTATGAGTCACAAGGTTCATTCAGGTGCCATTTTCCAACGGCGCGTGTATACTACAAGAGAACTGTGATGCAATACGTCAAAAACCGACGGCGAACAATGTTGTAATAAATCGTGGTATCGAAGAATTCACTTTAAGTGACATGTATATATGTATGGTACATACAATATTCTTCCTTCATACAAAATTCTATCGATGTTGTTTGTGTCAAGGCTATAGATCCATTCATTGAAGAAAGATGTGACCGCAGCATACAAAAAAAAAAAAAAAAAAAAAAAAATACAGCCAATGCCAATGTAGTAACAGTAAAATTGTTACGACTCTAGGTCTTAAAATATGTAACAGAAAGAAAGTGAAACCAATAAAATCAAGTAAAATCAACAAGCAATTTATTTACAGACAATTAAAGTGAAAATTCATAAGATACTTACAATTTGTAAGTTAAATTCCAAATAATCCTAAATGTCCTAATCACAAATCCAAAATAATAGAATGTTCCGAATGAATTCCAATAGCCTTGAATGTCCTGGTGTACAACAAAGATGTAATCCAGAATGTATTTGAACTAGTTCACATAAATCCCCAAATCATGTATTAATCCAAAAGTCAGTGAGCACTTTAATAATTCCAATGAATATTTTAAATAAATAATTCCTCTCAACAAAAAAATCGTAATTACTAAAATAGAATACTTACAGACTGATAGTTAGAACCGGAATTCTTGATCAAGAATGAATTTGTTTACCAAAATCTGTATATAAATACTTATAACTACATGACCTATGTCACATCAGAATATGAATAATTCTAATGGAAAAATACTGGCCTGCATGACATATGTCACAAAAGTCTAATTACGAAATGCCTATAAAAAATACTGGCCTACCTGACACATGTCACAACTTACAAGCATGGACAAAAGTTAAGTATGTATTTTCAAATAACCATACAACTTACAATCATAGACAAAAGTTAAGTATGTAAACATAATACATAACACAATGCATTCCATTGGACAGATGAAACTCAATACATCCTTGGGAAATTTACCAAGCACATTCCTTACTATTTTGTTGCTGTTGTTGTTTTAGGTAGAACACAAAGACGATAGAACGTAAACATATGATACAGCTGTTTGTAAACAATTGTAGACCAGTTAGCATAACCCAGTATTATATTATTGATCTAAATAAGTTTATTTTTAGAACCTCTTAAGACTGGCATAAAATTATGAGATGTATCCCTTTTCTATTTCCGTTATAAACATAAATTAGTAACAAGAATATCAATAGTAAAAATTGTTGCTTTTAAATAACATAAATTTTTAAGTTGTGATTAAAATACTAAGAAAATGCCAGTCTGTTTATGATTAACATAAAGAAAATATCCATCTATATCTGACTGCGAAACTAGCAATTGACACCACTGAAGGATAGCTCATGTATTAATCAAAAACGTGTATACCAATTTATATCTTTGACTGTATCAATTTTCATTACATACATATATCTTAACTTGAAGAGTTCAACCTTGCACCGTTCTAATCCAAAACAGTATGAATAGGGCCTCCGCCTTCTGTTTTACAAGTTTCGCTCAAGAGCAAATCTTTTTGCAACTGAGAAGCAGCCTATATATTCCTTTTACTTTTGCATTTAACCTTTCAGGGAGTTGCTCTGGAAGCGGCAGAATATGGGGTCACGTGCAATGCCATATGTCCAGGTTTCGCGGATACTCAAAGTATGTAAACTCAGACAAAAAACTATTCTACTTTAAAAATTAGACCCATTTTCATCTGTCTTTGAATTCGCTTTTTATTATTTGGTTATTGCACAAGACTGAGAGCGTACATATACATCATGTGCGGAAGGAGCATTAGCGTTATCCCGACTTTTTGGATGGCAGCCGCTTTCAAAGGTGTACCTCCATGAAAGAAGCCATATATCAAATCCATGGATCTAGCCCATGATGCAACTGTGTTCAGTATCCATTGCATGCATTGAGTCATAGGAGTCATTGCAGTCCATATTTGCCATGGTATTTTACTTCTTAGGAGGAATACAAATGCGTGCAATTCTGATTAGTCATTAAGAAATGCATTCTCATTTATTCCTCATCACTTCGAATTACTTCTAATGGCGTACAGCGGGATTTTTAGCGGTGGAGAAATTTTAGCGATTTTTGCGGTTTATGATAGAGATCGCAAAAAAATATTGTCAGCCTCCTTAAATATTCTAATCTCTAGTTCAGCAATATAAAATATAAAAGGCTAAAATTAAAATCCCGTTTTGAAAAAAATCGCAACAATTTTAGGTCAGTACAAATAAACGTCTATAGGGTATTTAATATTCTGATTATAGTTCATTTTCCAGTTTTGTTATTCTATAACTTCTACGCGTCATGCGCTTATCGAAGGAAATTTTAAGTTCTAACAAACTTGTTTCATATCCTATTGCGATTATAACACTTCATGGTAATAGAACATACAACAAAGTAAACACTTATTTAAAGCACTTACTTACAGTCTCTTGGAGTGGATATCCTAAGGCAAGAATAAATGTTTGAAGTTAATTTTCAGTTTACGCATGTTTTCAATCTTTAAAAATGATCTTGCTTGAGCTATAAAACGTAAATGGTGGTTTGTGGTTGTTTTTTTTTTTTTTTTTAAATTTTACCAATGCGAATCTTGTTTTCATTCCATGATTAAAATAAGGTGACTGCTATGTAGGCACGTGCGAAGGTTTTGATAAGTCTCTCTTTCAAATGTTAGATTGAATCTTTAATATATATATATATATATATATATATATATATATATATATATATATATATATATATATATATATATATATATGAGAGAGAGAGAGAGAGAGAGAGAGAGAGAGAGAGAGAGAGAGAGAGAGAGCGTATGTGCACAAGTTAGAACGGAGGAAAAAAAAAGAAAACAATAAATGTTGAATATAGAAATAATTTGAACGTGCGAAGGTTTTGATAAGTCTCTCTTTCAAATGTTAGATTGAATCTTTAATATATATATGAGAGAGAGAGAGAGAGAGAGAGAGAGAGAGAGAGAGAGAGAGAGAGAGAGTGAGAGAGAGCGAGAGAGAGAGAGAGTGTGTGAGCGCGCGCGTATGTTCACAAGTTAGAACTGAGGAAAAATAAAGAAAACAATAAATGTTGAATATAGAAATAATTTGAAATAAAAAATAGAATAAGAATAAATTACATTTATAAATTACGTATCATAATTCGAACACTTCAAAAGAAAAAAGCACACACAGTAATCATACATTTGGGTCATTTTATTTTCTTTAGAACGGACAATCTTGAAACATAACTTGGAATAAGCAGTTGGAAATTATGAAGGCTTTTTTTTTAGCAAAAAAAGATATCTGTCAGGGACATTTATTCAAATTAACACGATATTTAAAATGTAGACTTATACAGAATTCGGGTCGTCATTGGAATACATAATGTACCTTGTTTCTGACACCATATGGAATCTTACAATTCTAATGACTCCATACAAGTCCTTATCGAGTCAGTGGCAAACTACAGGGACATGACTAAAGTATTTCATAATGTGTTACGTAACGTGTCAGTTCATTATAAATGGTAATACCCACTTAAAGATCGTGGCAGTTTGATATATTTGTGTGAATCTTTAGTTTAATTGTACGCGTTTTTAATTTCAATACTTCTTGATATGAAAATGATATCATTGATGGGGTTTATTTGATCCAAATTATGTTTCTTTTCTAACCAATGAAATGGACAAAAAACGTTTGAATGTTTTAAAATATAAATGTTTCAGTCCTTGAGGTGCAAGCCAGAATGTTATCAGAGAAGATGAATATAACATTTGAAGAAGCAAAGGTAATGGACTATTTTAGCATCATGTAGGTTGTTTCCCTTTCTTTCAAAGAGTTACCTTCCGACAGTATGCATAGTAACAACGTATGAACTCTTAATTCATTTTTTTGCTGATAATAGTTATGATTAAAACCACATAAAAACACTACATGTTTCTGTTTTATATAAATACACAATCTGATATGAATTCATTGAAAATTATTTCTTTTCAATCAGTTCAAATGCATAAAAGTGCTCATTCAGCTATATACTGTATCATAAAAAGATACTAGCTTAGGGAGGCAAGCCATTGCAAGAAAGGGGGGTATCTTATACAAGACACAAAGATGGAATTAAAGCCAGTGTTCCACAGAATTTTAAAATTTTAAAAAGTCCACATCTTAATGGACAATTTCAATGATAACTCTTTTGTTTCTGACACCTTGTCCATGGTCACGTAAATGGCATAGAAAAAAATCGTAGCTTCAGAGCATTTACTGAGAGAAAAAAATGTCTCAGCTTTTTAAAGGGGGGGGGGGGACGCGGGATGGTAATAGAGGGGATATAATTTTTGGCGCAACCAAAAGTTAAGTTGTCGGGTACAATAATTGGTCCAAACTAGATACTTATCCTAACAGAGTATGATATTCCATGTAACACGTTAATGGCACTGGTAGATGGGTCGAATTCCTATGCAATATGATTTGTAATTACCCCCCCCCCCCCCTACACACACACACAATTTGACTGCGCTCTTTTTACAATGATTGTTTAATCTGCGCAGCTTTAGAATTATCTTATTTCTCACATATGCACACATTGTAAAATGTATTTCATGCTGAGTGGCTTAAAGTATGGTTTTAATATAAATCCGTTTAAAGCATGAATTCGATTTGGTACTATCTTATCAAAAGAGTAAAATACCCCAAATTTTGTATGACATATTACCCAGCCTCTTCGTTCGTTCATTCGCCCGACATCCCGACAATGGGATACCGCGTATTTAGGATAACAACTGCGATTACTACCACTATTATTATTGTTACCATGACTACTACTACTACCCATGACAGCCAGATTCAGACAAATTCCTTCTGAACCAACCATTTAACCTGCTCGTCTAGGAGCATTCACAAATCAAAGGGCACAATTATGTTCAGTTTAAGTGGCAGCAGGTGCTGCACAGATCCTGAGCAATTGTATTTGTTTATTTTAACTTTCGATTATCCTCATCTATCTGATATGTTCACTAAGATGAGTTTATGATTTATGCTAATAAATCTTTTATCGTTTCATTTCAGCACAAGTTCTTTGCATCAAAGCACCCTACACAGAAATTGATCGACATAAACCAAGTAAGGTGAAGTTAAGGTTGACCACAATTTATTTTACACAATTTTACATGCCGATTACCTCGACTACTGTAGAGGAAGGGGTTCTGTACTTCTCTCTCTCTCTCTCTCTCTCTCTGTGCAAAATAACTCAAAAACCGTTTTATACAATTCAGTGAACGTCGAGCAGATAATTATGGATAATACAGGGAAGATAAAGTTTTGGCGCTTTTTTGTCGACAACATATTGTGATATTTTCATAATAAATTTTATTAGTACGTTTACTACCTGCTGTGTATAATATTAGCTTCCATCATCCAGTCTGCTTCGGCTTTTATCGTTTGCAATGAAACACAAACCAGAAACAACCTTTGGCCAGGCCGAGACGAGTATGTGTTAGGACTATAGAGAAAATCAATCACGGTAGTGCATACAGCACAGCATATAAATATTGTTGACGAGTGATATACACGAACCGTACAGGTTTCCATCAGTATAGCTAGTCATTAGAAATTTTAATATTAATATAATTCATGCATTGCTCCGACAACTTAAGATTCACTTCGTATTATCTCTCTTTAACAAACTATTTTGATTTCTAAGTGATAAGATTTGAGTATTGAAAATATTTAGCCCTGCGCTGCACAAGTGACTATTAAGTTGAACAAATTTGTCGGGGAAATCTAGAAGACAAAGAAAAATATACGTTTCTTATTGTAAAAATATAGGATTTACTGCTTGCCCTGAAAACAAAACGTCAAACTTATGCTAAAAAAACCCTACTTTTTCTTGTTCCTTTTTCGCATAGCTAATAATGAAAGAGTAGATTAACTTTTACGCAAAAAGAACGTAGATTGATTTGCAGTAGATGTAGTACTGAGATTTGGCCTCAACACGGTGAAATACCATATGCCACTGGCTCGCCGGACTCCGTGCAACAAATAGGGAATACGATGTTAAGACAGCGTACATTGAGTGAGCAAAAACAGTTGTTGTGTTTTGCCTCATCACTGCGCTCTACCGTGCTGCAGCGTGCTACCATTGGTTCGCTGGGCTCGCTCGTAACATACAGCGATTAATATGGCAAGACGGCATATATAAAAAATTGTTAGACCGACGCAAAACTGGATTTAGTCTCAGCAAGTTGCAGTACTCTATCGACTTTGGTTTGCCGAGCTCCCTGTAGCGAATAGTGAATCACATGATAATATTGCATATGCAGTGCTGGAAAAATATATGTTGACAGGCCGGCTGAAATCCCCCATGATGCCGGCATAAACTGGGAGTTTAAAATTTAAATTAGAGAAATGAGTTAAGTTTGGTATATTAGTTTCGATATTTTAAATATACATATAAGCTATGGTATTTCGTTGTGAAAACTAGTGTGCTTGGCTTCAGCTAGGAAGTAAAAACTTGTGCGGCAAAAACTGTGTTGGTGAATATTGTGGTATTATGGCAAAGTTTAGAAAAGGAAATACAGTTTACCAACGCTTGAAGTATGGTAAAGGAACATGGACAGATTTCAGGATATGTTCTGCTTATGGTGGTAATCATACTGCAAGATAAAATGAGGAGAATGAAACAGAGCTAGGAGGAATTTTAATAAAGTTACATGTGAACTACAAGCAAGGAGAAATTCCATTTTGAGAAATGCGTACGCTAAGTTAAAGCTCAACATAAGCATTACATTATATCAACTATCACACGTTTGAACGAGTTCCTTCGCATAGAAAGAATAACACAAAGTAAATATAATTATTCACTCGATGAATTGTTGGCTAGTAGGGAGCCAATTCAACGGACTGAACGTACACGACCAATTGAAACTCCAAGGCAGACAGTTTAGTCCAACAACCAGTTCCAGCTACTAAGAAGCAAAAGTTTGTTTGGTTAAACAGATAGTCCAACATCAACGTCCGGTTCAAATTCCTAGGCAGTCGATTCGCCTGGTTAAAAGGAAAGTTACAGCACAAGTTCCGACTCCTAGACAGTCAAAAATCACACGGCCTGTTTCAAAATATGACTTCGACGATTTGAGAGACGATATTCTTAATTGGGAAAAATCCAACAGCGAATAAAAGTCTAACACACTGCCAAGATTTGTAAAGCTAGGTATCAGTATGGCTATTGTAATAGTCTTAGCAGACTGCCAAGATTTGTAAAGCTAGGTAGCAGTATGGCTTTTGTAATAGTCTTAGCAGACTGCAAAGATTTGTAAAGCTAGGTATCAGTATGGCTATTGTAAAAGTCTAAGCAGACTGCCAAGATTTATAAAGCTAGGTAGCAATATGGATATTGTAAAAGATCGCGCCACCGTACCAAAATATCACAGTTTTCGATCAGACGCTTACGTATTTCTGGATGCTATTGCATCTGGAGTACAAGCTAAACTTGAAAAGAAACTTAGAGAACTTGGTGGTTTGAAGTTTAACCTAGTGTTGACGGCAAGGTTGAAAAAAGCTGTGCTAGGCCTGAAAAACGTATATAAGCTGATCTAGAAGCTGTTTAAGTAGACGCACATTTCCACAAAATACTATACAGGCGAAGTGGCAAGACATCATTCAACATAAATTCCTGCTGGTGCATCCTTAGCACAGGCTTTCAAATGTGTATCTAATTATTAGCATGAAAAAATAGACAAAAATATTTCATTTGGTTTGAATATTACAGAGATGCTGCCAGGATTTTATCTAAAGGGGGGATCTCCCCCCTTGTCACCAAAATAAGGGGGAGTACAAAAAAAAAAAAAAAAAATGAGGGGGAGGAGAAAACGGTCACAGTTCAGTATTTACCTAACACACAAATATCCGTCTCTTTCTTTCTTCCTGCTCAATTGAAATCAAAATCCTCAAACGATGTCTCCTCTAGTTGTATAAGCATTAATCTGTTAATCATTTTTGAGCTTAATTTGTTCCTTATCTGTGTATGAATATTGTTCGGTGTTGAGAACCCCCTTTCACATATGCATAGCTAGCTAAGCCAGCTTGAACAAGTTGGAAAAATGTTCTTTATGGTTGTTACGTACAATTTTCAACAGTTCATAGGTATTGTCTCTTGAATATCTCTGCTGCAAAACAATATTTTTCACTAACAAGAGTTCTGCCAAAGCTTAACTTTCTTGAATCAGTGCTTTGCTGACTGCTACATGGAAATGAAAAATTGCACTCTACTTTCAAATTGCCTGTACTTTAATTAGGCAGAGTATTCTGCCTTTTTGACATTTAATTTCGAAGGACCGCTTAATAGGGGGTTAACCGGCATGCCGTCTGTTTTTGTCCATCCAGCATGTATATCAGATTTGTATTCAACATCGTTTTCAGGTTCAAAATTACTCACTGGTATTTCCAGTAACACTTTCCGGGCTTCTATATTTTCATATACTTCAAAAATTTTCAAAATCATTGTCATCATCGCCATCATCGGCCAGTATTTGCCGAACTAAATCGTCATCTGAAGATGAACCACGTTGGGAGTCAGCCATTTTGGATTTTCTAGGGGCCCTTACATGAAACACGCATTTGTAAAACTTCCTTCATGAATGCAAGGTTGACTATGCTTGTTCCAGGGCCCAATGTACCAATAAAATTTTGTTTAACAACCGTTCATGTCAAGCCGAAGTACTCAAATGTGTAAACAGTTGCCTACCGGATAAAAAAAGACCGATAACGAGACAATCGCTATGAGACCTCTACTGGCGGCGCGACTTATGCCGCGACAAACACTTTAAGGGTTAACAGTTAAATAAAAATTTTATACTGCGCAGAGTAAGTTTTTATATGCGCGACTTTAAAATTAATTTGCGGGAGTTCTCGCACATCACTGCTTTCCAAGTGCGCGAATTCGTACAAATGTTGCGCGATTCGCGCGCCCTGACAGCATCTCTGATATTATGTTTCATGCAATATTTCACTCGCGTCCTCTTTGGGACTTTTCTAACTACCAATTTTATTCATGTTCTTAATGATGCTTGGTATTTTCAGATTGCTGGAATGGTTCTCTTCCTCTGCTCCCCTGATGCAGACAACGTGACTGGTTCCTCTCTTATGATGGATGGAGGATTCACAATACAGTGAATCGTTTTTATGTGTTTGGAAACTATTCTTTTCCCATGATAACGGTTTCGTAGATATAATACAATAAATATAAGGTCTGCGAATCTTAAGAAGGGTTTCTTTAGTCACTCGTATCTGTGTGTGCTTGTGTGTCTTTGAACAAAATAACTCTAAAATGGTCGATGTAAAAATAATGAAAGTTGTTAAGATTATTGAAAATGATACAAGGAAAAAGGATTAACTTTTAGTGCTTGTTTGTCAACAATTTCTGGAGTATTGTCATAATAAATATCAGTACGTTTTGCGTATGTCAACCATATTAACTTGTCTGGTACCTTTACATTTTTTTTCACTCGTACCTATTTCAATGGAATGATGTACAAATAAAATAAAGGGTAGGGTACAGACTACGGTATGAAAGAGTATGTGAGCAGCGTACCAAGTCTTTTCAGACAGTCGAAGTTATTCAGATTACATCGGAAAGAAACGAGCATGCTCCGATTGTTTAGCAATAATCGAATTGACTGAACCGAAGAGTTGCGGATTCTTTTACGGTGGATGAATGGTACCATGTCCCTAGTTCTCTCACAGGCTGACACAAAGTCCTATTGGTGTAGCCTTACTAGGCTCTGACAGCATACTACAGTAATCCCTAACGGTGTCCACTGTACGAGATATGATGTGCATGGGACCAATGTCTCGAGAGATTAGGGTCACAGTGTGTAAGTAACATGCATAGAAAATAGAAATTGCTCACCTTACAATATTAAAAAAAAATCAATAAAGTTTTTGGGCCGCAACGAATTTCACATTTTTATTCAATATGCGAATATTGAGAGAAATAAATTTAATGAACGAAATTACTTCCATTCTGAGATGAAGTATGGTCCAAATAAACTGCAAGATTTTAAAGGCCGAGTTTTGGAAACCGGCCATTTGGGCTAGAAAGGGAAGGTAGCATATTCTGTAGATGGACTGTAATTGTATAAACAAGTTCTACTTACGTATCCATATCAAAGATGGTGTAAAAACACGTGCAGCCTGTCGTTTGATTTTGTAGTGCACGGATTCGTACACATAACTTCTTTTAACAGCCAGTACATCAACAAGTATGTGATTGTTCAGATTAAAAAGTTTGCCTCTCAATCATTGTGTACGGTAGTTACTAAGGCAAACCAGCCAATCCGATTCCATTGAGAATCAGCTTTCCTCTATGACAGGTGAATTTAGGCTAAGCCCAGATAATATCTTCTCCTTTCAACAGTCCTTGTCTAGATTTATAATTTTAGGTATCAGCATAGTCATTTCCCCCAACCCCCAAACCCTCTCTCTCTCTCTCTCTCGCCATGCGCGCGGTGTAATAAGCAAAAATGAACATTGATATGGCCAGATTCAAATTACTCTAAATGTGTACAGGTGTTGGTATCAAATGAATACAACGACTGCATTCTGGACTAGAGGAAACGCAGACACTTTTCTATGCTACATTTAGATCCACCCCAGGTAAATTTTCTCCCTTCTATAGAGTAGTCTCGGCCTTTAAATCCCTTGTCTAGATTTATAATTTCATCATCACTATAGTCATTGTCCTCTCTGTCTGTCTGTCTTTCTGTCTTTATTTCTTTATCTCACTATCTCTGTATTTCTTACTTTCACTCTCTTTATTTCTTTCGCTGTCTGTCAGTCTCTGCGTGCACAGTAGAATATGCAAAAATGAACCTTTTATATGTACATATTCAAATTTATTAATGATTTATTGAGTTTCTGTTATAAATTATTACGACAATTGCTTTCTGCATTAGAGGATACTTTGCACTGGGTTTGCACATTCGGATCTTTGGTCGGTATGAAGTCACCGTGATTAGTACCGGGAAGTAGTTAATAAAAAGTTTTATAACATGTTTGACTCTGCACTTGCAAACAACGTTTGTTTTGATAATATCTGTCAATTTATATTTCAAAACACTGCATATGACCTTTGACTAGTGTATGCTAACCGTTTGAAACAAAAGTGGTATGTTTATTAAACTCTCCAAATGCAAAAATACAGAATAATATATGTAAATTATAGAAATTATTTCAAACATATTCATCAATTGTTGTAAACTACTTCATGTTTCTGTTTGTTTCTCATTTTGTCACTCATTGTCATTTATCACAACAGGACAAAAGTTGAATACTTGATACAGGGGAAGTAAACCAAACTCCTCTGGTTTCGCATTGACTAAAGTCTGTCAAAAGTTATATCCAATATATAAGCATTTCTCATCCACAACTGTTCATTTCAAAATCTCCAGTTTTTCTTCAATACATTTTAGAATAAAATATCGAAATGGCAGCCTTTTAAAGTTCCCTCAGTTTTTTTCTTTTTTAGTTTTTTAATGTTTTTACCTTAATTTGACTACGAACGCTTTTAATGGTAAAGTAATTCTGTGTTTCATAAGTACAAACAAGTTACCCTTGAAAACACATTTCCTCATGTTCGAAGATCGTTGATACTTGTTACAAAAGTTCAGACATAGCTTATCCTGATAAAAATTTGTCATCTTCTTCTTGTTTTTATATAGAATTGTGATTTAAAGAAATTTTCAAATAGATAATATAATGTTTCCGTGTTTTTTGTTATCGATTTGTGCAAAAGGCAGGTGCATTGAACCAGTCTCTCTCTCTCCCTCTCTCTCTGTGTGTGTGTGTGTGTGTGTGTAGCCTCGAGCAATCACCTTTCGTTCACTTAACGTGAATTTTAACGCGTTCGTTATAATATTATGATAATCTATTCAAATAAACCATAAAAAGCGTACAACTATATCTACTTCATTTCATGTGTATGTTTACTTATTTCCGGAAGTGACATCGATGGTTCGTGACACTGACTAAAAAGACACGTGGCATATGACAGGACCGTGCCAGTTAGACCAAGGTATAGCGTCTCCGTGTTGGTGAAATTTAAAAAAAATTAATTTAAAAATGAATAATTTTTCCTTTTAATTCTATATGCAGTTTGTGCACTTACATTACTGCTTGCTTGTTCTTTACCATATAGATACATGACTCAGTAGACTGAGAGAGAGACCGACAGACATACAGAGAGACAGAGGGAGAGAAATTTTAAAATAGACACTAGTGAATGCATACACATTTTATTATAATAGATATAATGTCTTTTGATGTAGAATATATGTTTATTATGAAATAATACTGAAACGAAAAAGTCCGTAGTGAATATACATTTCGAGTGTAAAATTTTCTTACGTTGTATAAGTACTCCACATGATTAAAACCAAATATTTACATTGGCTATCCAGTTGTAGAAATTCCCAAAGTGGATTATCCTGTTCAAAATATGTAAACAAAGCCAGCATGTGATCGGCGGCGCTATCTTTAGCATATAATAGAAAATTCAAGGCCAAAATGTCTGACATAAAAAAGGCAATAGTGAAAATAGAGATTTTCATTATGATTTTTTTAAATTACATGAAATTGCCATTTTAAATCTAATTTTTCCCGATTTTACTGTTTAATTCATTCCGGTCACTCTTTAAGAACGCTGGTGACAGCTGATGACGTCATTATCTCGAAACAAGCGCGATATATCACGAGAATCATGGTGCACGATTGAAGGAGGTCCACGACAACAGGCTGTTGGACGATATATATATATATATATATATATACATATATATATATATATATATATATATATATATATATATATATATATATATATATATATATATACAACATACATAAAAAATAACATGACTTTTAAAGTGTTAGTATAATGCAATTTGATATATCAATACTGTTGGTATATCAAATTGTCATCCTCATGGCGCATGAATACGCATATATAAACATGGTTTCAATATGGGTTATTGCTTCAATACTCTCTAGATCAGTGATGAATTTCCACTTTTTAATCATTATCGACATAAGAAAATAACGAGAAAAAATATTACTAATCCCCGTTTTCTAAATTAATTAAACATGGTGCACAATTTTATTGAAATCCCCTCTGCTTTCCCTCTCTCTCTCTCTCTCTCTCTCTCTCTCTCTCTCATGCATAAGGGACACACATACGTGGAAATCTAGGAGAGAGAGAAAGAGAAAAAAAAATAATCTGAGCTGGATGAAGCCCTTGAACTTGAACTTACACCAAGTGACCCACAAGAACCTGGGTCGTCGTAATGGTATGCTTACACTTTTCATGGGATTTATCTACAGAGTTCACAATACCAATGATACAAAGTTGCAATACCTGTCGAGACTATACGGTCAATTTCTTGGTTAGGAGGCACAAATACTGTAATCTATTTAATGCTTTGTTTTTGGGTTTTTTTTATAACCTTTATTAGGGTTCTAAAAACATTATTTTAAAATGTCCAAAGGCCGCTCTCTCTCTCTCTCTCTCTCTCTCTCTCTCTCTCTCTCTCTCTCTCTCTCTCTCTCTCTCTCTCTCTCTCTCTCTCTGTTGGCTGGTGAGGCAGCAGACTAATCGACCAACAGATAAAGATAGGGATGAACAATTTTAAAAAAATCTTATGCTAAGTCTCTACAAATCCCCACTCCACCTCTCTCTGGACCATTGTCGCAAGCTACGGGCGAAAATCCGTGAAAAACCGAGCGTAGCGTATTTTCTCCTGTCATGCGACGATGTCTCTGGACCTATGAATGATGGTAAAATTTACAGATAAACCGACCAACGGAAAAGGGAAAGAAAGAGATGGAGGATAAAAACAATCTTATGGTCGGTAGCAATGTTAATTAAAACATAATAATCACTTGGATCAACTGTAAGTAAATTTAAATAATTGAATTACCTCTTGTTGGCACGTCAGTTAGCTTAGTCTATATTCCACACTTGTTTCAATATACTCGACGGTGATTGAATGACTGCGCGTTCAGTGTTCAAGGAGCTAACCATGCTGTGTTTGTAGTGCTCTACTTTCTTCACTTAAACAATCTTTCATGTTTAACTCATAAGTGTGTCTTATATTTATTTAATCAATATGAATGAAAATAGAAACTAAAAAAAGAAGCAACTTATCAATTGGCAAAGAGAATTGTGAATAGCCGCAATAGGTACAGAACTACACTTTGTAGCGGACACACCGGGCAGGGATGTGAAGAGTTCATTCACTCCGTCAATTGACAGTTTCCTGTAGTCAATCTTAACTCAGTTGGAAATGCAAGTATGTGTATTTGTATGTGATATAAATAAAATATATGTGTAGTATGTACTCTGTATCTTTAATATACTACTCGTATAAATTTTTCATTAAAAGGAAACTGGGCAAGCTTCGTTTCCTTTTAATGAAAAATTTATACATCTCGGTTATATCAATGTATATATATATATATATATATATATATATATATATATATATATATATATATATATATATATATATAAGCCTGCCTATAGCAGAACATAATCTGACAAATACTAATATGAAGGGCAAGTTAAGTGCCCTCATCATCAACAGGCATATCCGTGAATCTATCCTCATTGTCACCTAGAAGCACTTTGTGATGGGTGTAAGCCAATATGTTAATGATGAAACCGATGCCGGAACCATGTACATTGCAGCTTATTCTGTTTGTCTAGTCTCGTTCTATACATCTACTCGTTCAACCCTACCTCTTCATTTTCTTTTTTTTTTTCCTTTACAAGTCCCCCCCCCCCCAAAAAAAAAGACCAAGCCACTTTTTTCCGTATGTATCCCCCCAACAAAAATTCCCTTTTACACACTAGATCTTAGAAAGAATCCCGTGAGTAATTTTTGAAAAAGAATTCATTTAGAAAACGGAATAAATTTAATTTATGTCTCTTGCGGTTTATTCCGTTTATCTCAGTCTCTTTCTATATATCTACTCGTGAAGCCTCCCCCTGTTCATGTTATTTTGTTTCTTTTATAAGCCTCCCCCCCCCAACAAAAAAAAAAAGAAATACCAAGCCCCTTTCTTCCATAGTTATACCCAAAAGAAATCCTTTTTACACAGTAGATCTCATAAAAGAATTTTGCGATTCCTTTTTTAATGAATATGAAGAAAAAAAAGTATATTGCAGCTTATTCCGTTTATCTCAGTCTCTTTCTGTATCTACTCGTTAAACTTTCCTCTCTTCATTTGCTTTAGTTTTGTTATCTTTACAAGTTACCCCCCCCCCCCCCGACCAAGCACCTTTTTCCATGGATATCCCCCAAAACTTCCCATTTACACACTCGAAATTAGAAAGATTCCCATGAGTAATTTTTGTAAAAGAATGTATTTTTAGAAAGAAAGAAAAAAACGGAATCTACTGCATTAATGTATATTGCAGTTTATTTCGTTATCTCAGTCTCGTTCTCTATATCTGCTCATGAAACCTTCCCTGTTTATTTTATTTTGTTTCTTTACAAGTTCATAAACCACCAATAAAAAGACCAAGCCTCTTTATTCCATAGGTATTCCCAAAATAAATCCCTTTCACACAGTAGATCTCATAAAGAATCTCACTATTCCTTTTCTTGTAAAAAATATTTTAAGAAAATGGAAAAAACTGCACTTATCTATTTTGCATTTTATTCCGTTTATCTCACTCTCTTTCTATATATCTACTCGTGAAACCTTCCCCTCTTCATTTTCTTCATTATTGTTTCATTTAAATATTATGTAAAGGGATCTAAAAAAGAATCTCGTGAGTACTTTAAAAAAAATTATTATATATAAACGGAACGAACAGCACTTATGTATATTGCAGTTTATTCCTTTTATCTCGCACTCTTTCTATATACTCGCTAAATCTTCCCTTCTTAATTTTATTTTGTTTTTTTTTAAGTGATCCCCCTCCCCCCCCCAAAAAAAAAAAGCTAAGTCCCTTTATTTCACAGGTATCCTAAAAAAAAAACAACCTTGCAGACAGTTGATCCCATAAAAATCTCGCGAGTTTTTTTTAAAATAATAAATATTATAAAACCCGGAATAAAGATTACTTATGTATATTGCAGTTTATTCTATTTATCTCACTCTTTGTGTACTTGCATCAGTGTTAAGTTTATTATATTTATCTCACTCTTTGTGTACTTGCATTAGAGTAAGTTTATTCTATTTATCTCACTCTTTGTGTACTTACATTAGTGTATTATCTCACTCATTGTGTACGTGCAGTTTATTCTATTAATCTCACTCTTTGTGTACTTGCATTAGTGTATTATCTCACTCATTGTGTACATGCAGTATATTATATTTATCTCATTCTTTGTGTACTTGCATTTGTGTATTATCTCACTCATTGTGTACGTGCAGTTTATTCTATTTATCTCACTCTTTGTGTACTTGCATCAGTGTTAAGTTTATTCTATTTATCACACTCTTTGTGTACTTGCATTAGTATATTATCTCACTCATTGTGTACATGCAGTTTATTCTATTTATCTCACTCTTTGTGTACTTGCATTAGAGTATTATCTCACTCATTGTGTACGTGCAGTTTATTCTATTTATCTCACTCTTTGTGTACTTGCATTAGTGTATTATCTCACTCATTGTGTACGTGCAGTTTTTTCTATTTATCTCACTCTTTGTGTACTTGCATCAGTGTTAAGTTTATTCTATTAATCTCACTCTTTGTGTACTTACATTAGTGTATTATCTCACTCTTTGTGTTATTGCAGTTTATTCTATTTATCTCACTCTTTGTGTACTTGCATTAGTGTAAGTTTATTCTATTTATCTCACTCTTTGTGTACTTGCAGTAGTGTAAGTTTATTCTATTTATCTCACTCTTTGTGTACTTGCAGTTTATTCTATTGATATGACTCTTTGAGTATTTGCAGTTTATTATATGGATCTCACTCTTTGTGTACTTGCATTAGTGTAAGTTTAATCTATTTATCTCACACTTTGTGTACTTGCAGTAACGTAAGTTTATTCTATTTATCTCACTCTTTGTGTACTTGCAGTTTATTCTATTTATCTCACTCTTTGTGTACTTGTATTAGTGTAAGTTTATTCTATTTATCTCACTCTTTATGTACTTGTATTAGTGTAAGTTTATTCTATATCTCTCACTCTTTGTGTACTTGCATTAGTGTAAGTTTGAGCGTGCGAAAGATACCGTTACTTTATTCACTAATAAACGTGGTGTGCAAGTTTACACGCTGTAATCATGGAAAGTATAGGTTTTGTGAGTCTAGTATTACCATTGTTTATGTTTTTAATTAGTGTTGTGTTAACCCATAAATGAATAAATTATTATGCCACACTAGACATGAAGCATTGACAATGTCTGGAGCTTTCAGTAAGAGGAAAAGAGACGTGAAAGATGTTATAAATGTTTGAGATTTCAACAACCGCTGGATTTCGTGAGGAAATATTAATTTTTTTAAAGATCTCATTTTGATGTTCAAGACATTTTTGGTTTTCATTAAAACCTACTTGGAGGAAAACACGGTAAAAAGATTCTTCCTTTCCACTGGCATGGACTATAAAACGACATCTCGAGACTGGGCTTCCTTTTTCAGGAAACTTTATACTGAATTTGTCCATATAAATTTCAGGGATGTCAAATTCTAAAGAGAAGTTCAAATCGACGAGAGTCTTTCGGACGGAAACAGAAATATCATCGCGGCAATCAGAACCTGGGGAATCATGAATGGATTCATGGGATGGTCGAACAGCACATCAACCGAATTCTATTATTTCAAGTGACGATCAGAAGCGAAAAGATCCTTGTCCCTCTCATCTAGAGGCACATTCACGAGAGAACGGTCATTTATAGCAACGGATGGACTTCGTAAACGAATCTAAATCAGCATCGATACCGCCATTTCTCTGTGTTACACAAATACACATTGACACAACAAAGACCACTTTAGAAAAATCAAAGGTACAAGTGCGAATTATTTTGAGGGACATTTATGCAAAATCCTGTAGAGAAATCACACATTCACAAAAAATGTACGAGGCTTTCTTTTTCTTCCTAAAGACTGTGTAAACATTGACAGGACTGCCTCAGTAACACATCACTTTACCCATGTTTCCTACCTGGATTTAAAAAAGAGGAGGACTATTTGACAGACAAAATCATTATTCAAGAAATGTCCTAATCACATGCTGAAGCTACATATTAGAGACTATCATTCAATCTTGAGTTATCTGCCATTCACATTGAAGAATCGCCACAAAAACCTCTCTCTCCCCCACCCCCAAGCACCCATTCCTTCCCGGCCATTCACCTACCTGTTCCCTCAACGCCTCGATTACGTCGTCCAAAGAAGATAACACCTTCAGTCTCCTCCCCTACAGAAAAAGAAAAAGCCACAGAAAAGTCAAAGGAAATGATATTTACATCCAGAACAGAGGAGACAAAGGTCGGATCTATTAAGAGAAAATAAAAAAAGAAAGGTGATGAGTTACCCGGCGGGATACGTGCCACTAATCAAGATAAATGTGGAATGAAAAGTGTCCAACTCATATTCCAAGACCAATTTTATTTGGTCATCATCGGGTAGTGACTTTAAATAATTATTAAAAACACTTTGAAAAGAACTGTACATATACATTAAATGTTAATATGTACGATTATTTTGTGTACGTGCACTGAAGAACTGCGCAAATATAAACTTTTTCTATATTTATTTTATCATCAATATCATATAGAATTTGAAAGTTCACTCTCTCTTTCTCTCTCCATTTATGTCAGTGTATCTCACTCTTTCTATATATCTACTAGTGAAATCTTTCCCTGTTTACATGTTTTTATTTCACAAGTCATCCCACCCCGAAACCCCAGATCTTTTTTACAGTTATATATATATAGGTTAGAGAATTTTAATTCGTACTCTACGGAGATTCGAACCCGGATCCGCGGGTTACGGCACCCATCGCCTTGCCTGTAAGCACCAACCCCTATATCACATCGACTATGCATACATCACCAAAAAATGATGATGCAAAGTTATCCAATACTACAAGCAACAATGACATTTTGCATCTTATAATCGTTTGCTGAATGTTGGCAATCTTATTAATTATTGTACCAGTTTTGCGATCATTTCAGTTCTACAAAATTAGAAGTATCGTTTGTTTCTTTATAAATCAATATATTGAAATAGTAATACAATATTTCACTAAATATTGACATATATTGCAATATGATTTTCAACTCAGTACCCATCCCTAATAAGGATGGACATACGAGTGATTTACTCTATGGTGGAAATGCAGCCTGGTTATGGTTTTTTACTGGCAAGTGTGAAAAATAAAAAATAAAAAACTTTAAAACCCGAGCTAAAGAAAGAGAATATGGATATTTATTTTCATATTTAAACGAGAAAAAAAGAAACATTATAACACTCTTGTTCTGCTTTCATATTTAGTTATTTTTTGTGATGCCCTATTAAGAGGCATCAACTATGACCAGATTGGGTCCTTTTTTCAGCTTTAAAGAGGGACAGTGCCCAAATTTACTATATCCTAAATGCATCCCTGGGTTTATGCATATAGCTGACTATTAAATTCTGCTTGCCTAGCCAGTGAGTTCTCATGCATCTCAAGTCTGTTCTTTGACCTTGTTCCTATTTTGAGGGATGAGTGCATGGCTGAATCGGTTAGGACACAGATACATGAGAGCTGAATCGGTTAGGACACAGGTACATGAGAGCTGAATTGGTTAGGACACAGGTATATGAGAGCTAGGTGACAGTTACTGTTACTTGCAACATGGGTTTGATTCCTGCTTGGAACGAAAATATAACTCTCTAACTCACGCAATAGTACTGACCTCAAATTATACTCAAGATGTATATTGCATCAGGTGTGAAATTGCCTTAGGGCTTCCATAAACAGTAGAATGTAACCACTGCCAGGGAGCTAGTTCACTGCCTGAATCCAGTTTGGGAGTAGACCATTCATGGTTAAAAAGGGATGTGCAACAAAACAGTTTTTCGAAATAGCAGAGGAAAGAAAACATGAAATAAGACTATGTAAATGAAAAGTATGCAGATAACTATGGTCTTATGAAAAAAAAAAAAAAAAAAAAAAAAAAAAAAATTTGCAGATTGTTGTACTAAACCATCCACCTCTCAGACTTGCCAACCATTGTGGATTTTGAGGAATTATTAAGAATTTTTTGTGAAAATCGGCATTTTGAACTGTATTGGCAAAATTGTGGACAATCGAAATTTTTCTTGATAAAATTCTGAACATTTTTCTGTGGACAGGGGTAGGGTAGTTAGAAAAGTACTTTGGCTGACTACTGCATCACACTTCCGCTGGTTGTGAAACCACAGATAGTAGTTGTGAAATCACAGATGACTATCAACCTCCATCTGTGAAAAAGATACAAAAATTGAATACTTTGTATCCATCATGCACTGGGCTGATGTAAAGCTACCAACCAATAGTAGTTAGGGGGGAGTGTATAGAGCCAAACGGGAACTCAATGCATTTGTTAGGCCTGGGTAAATAGAGCCAAAATAAATAGAGCCAAAGGGGAAATTAACATGTGGGGGACTATTCAGAGCCAAACGGGTGTTTTTAACATGGCGGAGGCCTGGGAATCGAGAGCCAAAGGGGGTAGTTGAGAGCCAATCGGAAGTTTTTAACGTGGTGGGAGTTGTTTGAGTTTAGGATAAAGGGAGGATGGTTCGCTTTAGGATTCCAATTTTCTTTTATTGGAATCCTCCATTATTGGATACGATTTGATGGGAATTTTCCTTTTCCTCTCCTCCTTCTCCCTCTCCTCCTTCTCCTTTTTCTCTCTAAGTCATGGAGGAGGTGCCAGGCCACCTCTAAATACACTTTAACTTGTTTGATGATTTCGACGTTGTTTATGTTGGTTGAATAAAAAAACTAGATAGCTTAACCGGTGAAGACGTGGTTTTTAATATATTAGAAGTTCGGACGTGAAGGAAAACATGGTAAGGTTTTTTTTTTTCAGATCGACAGGGAGATCATAGAGAATAGAGGGAAAAAAAAGGTTTTTAACTTTTTTAGATCGATAGAAAGAGAGAGAAAGAACATATTCATTATTTTTTTTCAAATTCAATAAAAAAATAGAGGGGAAAAAAAAAGAAAAAAGGTTTTTAACTTTTTTTTAGATCTATAGAAAGAAAGAAAGAACATATTCATTATTTTTTTTCAAATTCAATAAAAAAATAGAGGGAAAGACGAAGGAATGAAATCACGCTAACATACTATTTAACACATACACCATCCATTGCTCGGATCTAAAAAAACAAACAAGAGCCGAGATATACATCAATAATAATAATTATATTTTATTTAATGTATATACATTATGTTACTCGTGGTAATAAAACAATTTCATATAAGTCCAATACAGTTCAATTCATTTTTATATTATTACTATTTCATCTTCTTCTTTGTTCTGGCACTTCAGTAAGATTCTTGTTGACAATTCTCTCATAACTTTCTTCTGGACTCTCATTGATAAACTCCAACTTAATAAAATGTCCATTATCATCTTGAATCCACTGCCGTTTTTGACAAATTCTGTAAACTTTACGATGATTTAATCCAAAACATCTTGCCACATCACTAGTGGAATCCATTCTACTGTATAATCCTGAATTCAAGTCAGTTAATTTCACAGGTCTCACAAATCCTCCAATGACTTGACTCTTCTTCTCTGGCTCTTTCCATCTAGCTTGAAATCTTTTCTGAAACTTCTTCGAAAAGACCGACTTATTAATTCCAGTACAGCAACGGTAGATACCTGATGAACGACAATCAAAATATTGAGCAGCCTTTGTCATACTTTCAAATCTTCTTTCCTCTGTCTCACCAACCAACTGACACAACACACTTCTAGCACTTCCAAAATGAACTCTTCTTTTTTCTTTATCATTCTTCACATGTTTATGCAAACATTCTCGTTCACTAGCAGTCATCACTTGAAGATTTTCTATTCTATCATCATCAAGTACATCATTGAGATGTACCACTTGACTCTGTCTTGGTAGATCCACTCCATTGACCGCTTCAAAGACAAATCTCCCTCTATTTGTATATTTCCTCTTCTTTCCTTCCTTATCAGCAACATTAATAGTTATCAATCCAGTTGATCTCAAAATTCCTTTGACTTTCCTTCCAGACTTCAAATGATAGACATTTCCAAGTATGTCTGCAGCATAATTATCATACACTTTATGAACGTACTTATTCAATTCAATTCCAAAATCTCTTTTTTGTTGACGTGGTAGACATTCTGAAGACCAATATCCTTTCTCTTGGCAGATATAGGAAGTATCTTGACTTTTATCTTTAGCACAGTACTTTTCCATCTTCACAGTTTGAAAGTGCAATCCTAAAGACTGATTCTGAAGGTACGAAGGTCTCTCTTTATATACTCTCATCTCTCTATATAAAGGTACCTGGGTGAAAAACTGAATCAGTTTCAAAGTAAAGTTCAAGATGAAAAGATCACGCAAAATCTATGAGAAACCAGAAGAAGAAGAACAAGAACAAACCAAGAGGCCACGACGACAAAAGGTATTCCGTGCCGCCTGAAACACCCTTAGAGGAAGTACTAGCTCAAGTCCATGCCAGTGACTTTGAAGACGAGATGAGTGAACAACCTGAAACCCAAACTTCCAAACCACCACTACCACCCAAAACCAAAACCACTACTACCAACACCAGAACCCCTAACCAAGAAAGTCCTACTACCGCCGTGGCTCCTGAAAATTAATATCGGATTCGAGAGACACAAAAAATCACTTCTCGAAAATTTAGGACCACTGCCTATACACATACGGTTCACTTCAAAGACTTCAAGTCCAAAGTACCTCCCGAGAAAGCGGCGCGGTTCATTAGCGATTTGTGGGAATCTGTCTTAATCAACTTGAAACGGCAATGTGGAGCCAAAGAAGAGGATCGCTTGAGACTAGCCATACATCATGACCAATTGAAGAGTCCTGTTTGGATTGAATTTAGCAGTCCGGCTGAATTAACGCCAGATAAAGTCATGTCCAAAATAGAACATGTACAACAATCCAATGACAAGTTTTCCATCACCGATGGAAAGGCGACCCTTTACTTGACTCACGTTTCTCCACCTCGAGGAAGTGGACGAAGCAGAAAACCGTTATTGGTGGACGATCTTCATACTACCAAACACAGTGTCGTCCAAATCAACAATACTCAAGATTCAATGTGCTTAGCTCAAGCTATCGTGGTGGGTCGTACCTATGCTAACAAGAATGAGAGCAAAGAATGGAAAAAAGCCTGGATGAACATTCGACGATCACAAAGACCCCAACAACGAAAAGAAGCAGAACTCTTGTTGAAACAAGCAGGGATCCCTAAAGAGACCGTGTGTGGTATTTCTCAAATGCAGAAACTTCAAGATGTTTTGGCTCCTCACTATACGTTAAAAGTTCACCCTCAAGAAGTGCGTGGAGCTCTACTGTTTCGAGGCCCTGATTTTCCTGAAGGAAAATACATTCATCTTTATCACCATCAAGAACATTTTGATGCCATTACTAGTATTACTGGATTTTTGGGATACGGATACTACTGTGAGAAATGTAACAAAGGGTGTAATAGTCGGGAGAAACACATTGGTTGTGGAGCAAGATGTCGGGGTTGTTTAGCCGACACACCATGCCTTCCTGAACCACAACAACAACATCACGTTTATTGTGAAACCTGTCGACGCCATTTTGTCAGTCCTTCTTGCTACCAACAACATCGCAAGACCCAAGGTCAGCAACAAAAATGTGCTTGTGAGTTATTACAATCGTGTTCTACGTGTGGACAGCTCATTCGTACCAACAACTCCAAAGCACACATTTGTGCTGGCAAGAAAAAATGTTCTATTTGTCATCAGATCGTCGATTTTGATCATCGATGTTTTATTCAAAAGTTTGACAAGATAGAGAAGAAAGAAATAAAGATGAAGAAGAACAAGAACCAAATAGATTTCATCTTCTTTGATTTTGAATGCATGCAAGAAACAGGCATTCACATTCCAAATTTTTGTGTAGTACATCGGGCTTTTAATCAGTGCATTCAAGAATCGATTCATTTTCACTGTCCTCATTGTAGTCGTATTCCAGGAGGACGTGAAAAAATCTTTCGTGGAGTGAATACTTTGTCTGAGTTTGCTGAATGGGTTTTAGATCCTACCACCCACGACACTTGGAGCGAAGAAGACATTCATCGTGACGGAAGTTGTCATCGGTATGCGACCGTCATAGCTCACAATTTTTCAGGGTACGATGGACAGTTTTTACTTCATTATTATTTGAACCATGGAACCGAACGTCCTGAAGTCACCATGAATGGAAAAAAGCTCATCTACATGAAAGTAGGACAAGTTCAATTTAAAGATTCGATGAGTTATTTAGCCATGCCTTTGAGTCGCATGCCTAAAACGTTTGGCATGACAGAAATGGCTAAAGGCTACTTTCCTCACTTCTTTAACACGAAAGCTAATCAACAGGCCGTCCTACCTCATTTACCTGACCTTCATGATTACGACCCCGATGGAATGCGACCCGAACAGCGAGAAGCTTTTCACGCTTGGTACCGAACTCATCAGAACGATCCCTTTGACTTTCAAGAAGAGATGCTCAAATATTGTCGATCGGATGTAGATATTTTAAGGCGTTGTTGTGGAAAGTTTCGAGAGTTGTTTCTCGATCATGGGGAGGTCGATCCTTTGAAAGATGCAGCCACTTTACCTAAAGCCTGTTCCTTGGTCTACAGACAAAATTTCATGCCCGAGAACCAACTGGCCATCATCGACTCCAACACGGGACTCTTTGCCAGTCGTCAATATTCGGTCAAAGCTTTACGTTGGCTTCATTACTTATGTCAAAAAGAAGACAAATGGATACAACATGCTAGAAACGGAGGAGGAGAAAAAAAGATTGGAGGTTATTCCGTGGATGGTTGGGATTTAGAAAACCCGCACATTGTGTACGAGTTTCAGGGATGTTTATTTCACGGATGTCCTACTTGTTATCCTAACCGAGACATGGAAAGCCCTTATTCAGATTCTACCATGGATCAGTTATACGAACAGACTTGTCAACGACGACTCCAGTTAGAAAGTCAAGGTTACGAAGTGATAGAAATGTGGGAACACGAATACGATCGACGTTTGAAAACCGATCCTGAATTTAAGACCATCACTTAAAGTTACGACGCAGCCGACATCGAACCTTTGGATCCACGCCACAGTTTATTTGGAGGACGAACCAATGCCACTCGTTTACTGTACAACGTGAATGAATCCCAAGGAGAAGAAATCAAATACATTGACGTGTGTTCTTTGTATCCTTGGGTGTGTAAATATGCTCGTTTTCCCACTGGACACATTGAAATTTTAACAGAACACATTGACGTGGAACACATTCGTCAATACAAAGGATTAATCAAATGTAAAGTCTTACCTCCGACAAACTTGTTCCATCCCATCTTACCTCACCATTGTCAAGGAAAATTGATGTTTCCTTTATGTCGGACGTGTGCCGAAACGTGCAACCAAGATCATCCCTGTCGCCACACGGAGGAAGAACGGTCGTTGACAGGAACGTGGGTCAGTGCCGAATTGTTTCGAGCTCTGGATCGTGGATACCGTTTATTGAACGTGTATGAAATTTGGCACTTTCCAACTACAGCCCAATACCAAAAGGACGACGCCACTAATCATCCAGGCATTTTTTCGGGGTACGTGAACCAATTTCTCAAACTGAAACAAGAAGCTAGTGGTTATCCTTCGTGGTGTCAGACTCCCGAAGACCAAGAACGATTCAAAGAAGAATACCGTGACGTCGAAGGCATCACTTTAGAAGACGTAGAAAAAAATGAAGGAAAAAGATCGTTTGCCAAAGTGATGTTGAATTGTTTGTGGGGAAAAATGGCTCCACGTACGATCTTACCCAAGACGGAATACGTGGACGATCCTTATCGTTACTTTGAATTGGTGGACGACAAAAGTATACTAGTTAAACACGTCGAAATCGTCCGTGAGGATTTGATCTATGTCAATTTCGAAGAAGAACCCAAGTTTGTCAAACCTGACGACTTTAGCAACGTAGTCATTGCCGCTTACGTGACTGCTCATGCTCGCTTGAAATTGTACGACGAAGCGTTAGAAGTCTTAGGAGATCGCGTCTTGTATTTTGATACTGACAGTTGCATTTACATTCATCGACCCGGTTATCCACACCCTACTATTCAAGGAGATCGTTTAGGAGCCTGGACAGACGAACACCCTCAAGATACCATTTTGAGTTTTGCTAGCGGTGGCCCTAAAAATTATGGGTACCGATACCGAGACCCTCAAGGTCAACTTCACACCCAATGCAAAGTCAAAGGATTGACTCTGAACTATCGAACTAACCAAGTCGTGAACATTGAGGTTTTAAAAAATGCTTTACTGTCTGGACAAGTGAAAGATTTTCAAGTAGCCACGTTAGAACCTCACAAGATTGTACGCCTACCTAATCATAAAATCGTGACTCGACCTGTTCAAAAAGTGTATCGTATTGTGTACCAAAAAAGAGTGAGACTTCCAGATCACACCACTTTACCTTACGGACACGCCGATTTGGAGAAGTATAAAAAAAGGAAACCCTCCTCTTGAAAAACAGAAAAGATGTCTTCAACAACATGGGCTTTGCCTGACTATGCTGATTGTACCAGTCGCTTGAACACGTTAAAAAAATGGCCTAAAGGGGATCGATTACCCACTACCATCTCTTTATCCAGAGCAGGCTTTGTCTACTTTGAACAGGGAAGTTTAGTGAAATGTTTTAGTTGTGGTGCATGCATTCGCATGAGTCCTAAAGATTCAGCTCTCGTGGAACATACCAGATGGTCACCAAACTGTGCTTACCTTTCTTTAGCGTTTCCACGGATGACATTACAATACTTTTCGGATGGTACAGTCGACAGGTATAAAAAAGGAACCCCTTCCAAGCCTAACCCTTCATTCTCACTTTCAACGTTAACCAAGGAGCAAGAAGAAGAAAAAAAGATGAGTCACCACGACTTGGAGTGTGATGCAGTACCATGCAATGAAACGGATTCTGTACGGTTTGGTATTCCCGATTCACACGTTCAAAAGGATTCCGTAGCTTGTCACATCACCACCACCACCACCACCACTCATCGGCCACCCTCTAAAGAGGCAGTACGCCCTTTATGTTTTACTGGAAATACTAAAGGAACTGGTATTGATGTTAATGACAACAAGGTGAATGTGGGTCCCTATTCGCATATCAGAATACCTGTGAGTTTACTTGGTTATTCCAAGTATGAAAGTCGACTGGAGTCATTCAAAGACAAGTGGCCAAAATTTCTACAAGGACCTAAACCGGAAGGTTTAGCTAGATCTCGATTTAAATACACGGGAGAAGGAGATAAAGTTCAATGTTTTAGTTGTGGTGTGAAACATCACCATTGGGAACCTACCGACTCAGCTGACATTGAACATGCCAGATGGTCTCCGCACTGTCACTTCTTACCTTTAGTGGCTTTAGAACAGTACGGGTACGATGAGCCAGATGCCTTGGCTTCGATGCTTGGCTAGAAGAAGTACCACAGTTTGCCAAAGATCTAGCCCGTCACCACTAAGTGTCTATTATTAGACACAGCCTGGCTATAAAAGAGTGGGTATGCCTGAACTCTACACGCCACTCGTGAAACGGATTCCGTGGAAGGAAATCATAGATCATGTTCAGACCTTAGAGGATTATAAAAAAGTGATACAAGAACTGTGTCCATTAAATTTTGGACGTTATGTGGTGTGTGTCTTAGTGACTTCTTATCTTGGAATTCGTTTTCCAGGACATTCGTTGTGGAGTATTTTTGAGGACAAGTGTTTGCCTTGGATTCTTTTGAACGATCCGTGGTTGTTTTGGACTCAATTGTTGTTGAGTTCCAAAAAACAATATGACCCTGTGTTCTTCTTCGGACTTAGTAGAAGAAGAAGAAGACTATAAAAACTTGATTTTATCAGTCCAAAAAAGACACATTGTACGTAAAGCGTTGAGAGTGGTAATGAAAATTAGTGACGCACTTCCATGTGAAGAAGACATTCGTCACACTTTATCTGTGAATAAAACATTTCAAGAAGTGTGTTTTGCTAGTGAGTTACACCAACAACTTTTCAATTGGAAACATGTACGACCCTGGAGAAACCTTGGTTTCCAATATTGGTTACAAGAAGTGGCCCAGTTCAGCAAAGATTTGGCCACTTGTTCATAAGGTTCTAAAAGTGAAAAAATGGGAACCTCGATGGGAAACCCTAAAAGAAGAAAAAGAAGAAGAAGTACCTGACGCCACCACCACTACTGTGGTTCCAATACCTCTTGAGGAACACCACCACCACCCTTCTTTACCACCACCACCACCGCTACCGTCAGAGGATTCAAAAAAACAAAAGACGAGCAGAAGAATGTCACCACAAACAGTGTCTTTCATGACTAGGACACGAAACAATTGTTGTACATTGACGTGTTTATATGACAGTTTGATGGTTTTAGTAGGAGCCTTCATTGTGTACCTGATGATTTTACTTGCCTATTTTCTCACTCGTACTGTAAAAAATGAATGACTTGAAAAATATGTTATTTGTTGTTGGTTGGTTACTTTTTAAAAAAAAATAAACGTGTATGAAAATCGTATAAAATGCCTTGGGTCTTTTGTCTTCTTCTCAAAAATCTTCTTACCTCAATCATGGCTACATCATCCTCCTCTTCTACTACCTCGTCTGCTTCCTCCTCCTCTTCTGTGGTGAAAGTGATTGACGAAAAGTTAGATCGTCAAAGTTGGAATGCTTTGTATCTGCGCCATCCATTTAACATGTTAATTGCTGGACCCAGTGGTTCAGGCAAAACCGAATTTGTCAAACGATTGATCGAACACAAAACTGATTTGTTTGATCGTCCACCTCAACGCATCGTGTGGTGTTACAAAGAGTGGCAACCGTCTTACACGTTATTGAAAGAAAGTCAAGGAGAAACCATTTCCTTTGTGGATGGTATTCCTCACGAAGACGATGGAATCGTGTCTGACGTGAGTCAAACTCATTTAGTTATTTTTGATGACATGTTAGGAGAAGACGAAGAAGAAATTAAACTTTGGTTTACACGAAAAGGACACCGTCGTAATGCCAGCATTGTCTACATTACACAAAATTTATTTCAACAAAGTAAAGCTCATCGAACTATTAGTTTGAATGCTCATTACGTGGTCTTGTTTAAAAGTCCCAGAGACAAATCTCAAGTACAAGTGTTAGCCAAACAGTTAGGAGCTCCTTGGCTCAATTATGCGTACGACGATGCCACTCAAACCCCTCACGAGTATTTACTCATTGACTTAAAACCGACCACTCCTGACTATTTGAGATTTCGTGCCAGTATCTTTCACTCTTGGAGTGAAGAAGGGGGTCCTGTCATTTACACGTCCCCTTCAGCCCATTTTTGAAAAAAAAAAAAACTATAAAAACAACCTACGACGTCATTTCTATCTCACACTCTTTTTGGAGAGAAGATGACTTCCTTTCAATCTCATCCTTCGGCTAAATTGATTCGTGCCTTGTATGGCATCAGTCGTGAAAAAAGTGCACAAGTCCGTGCTCATTTGTTAGAAGCGAGTCTTAAAGAAGTGTTACGATGGTTTGCTTTGACAGCACGTCAATTACTACAAGGCATCATTCACATCCCTCATCAAACTCAACGTTTTTTTCAAAGACATAAAGTGGCATTGTCACAACTGGCTGATCCTAGAATCGATTCACGGACTAAAAAACAAATCATTTTAACTCCTGGTGGAAGTGGTTCTTTAGGAGGGGTTATGATTCGTTCCCTTTTGAAATGGGATCCTAATGATGCCAAAACCAAAACAACTCCTAAAAAGAAGAAGAAAAGTCCAAAGAAGAAGAAAACCAGCCCCAAGAAAAAGAAAAGTCGTACCCAAAAGAAGAAAAAAACACCTACTACCACCACCACTAGCACCACTAACACCCGTCGTAAAAGAGGTACTGCTGCCAGGACGCAAACGTACACCCGCAAGACACCACCACCACCCTTACCATCACCACCACCACCACCACAGTCCCCAATGATGACAAGGTCTCCTTTTGCGTCCACTTCTTCCTCTTTGTCTTCTTCTTCTTCACCCCCTTTTACCATGATGCCTGTCAAACCAGACTTAAGATCCGTGTTTCCTAATTTGATGCAAAAATGGAAACCTATTTCGAAAGTTACCCCGTCGGGACCGTCGACTTCAGCTGATTTAGCCATGGCAGCAGCCACCCACAAAGTACCATCCCCTAAAACCAAAGTCCAAGAAAGAACTGGCATCTTACAAAGTTTAGTGGATTTATCTAAAGAAGAATTGAAACGATTTAGTCCCTTGAAAACACATCAACGTTGAGTCAGACCTGTTGTGAAGTTGGTACGTCGTGCAGACAATCAGTGGAGACGTATTCCAGTATAAAATAGAAGGGTGAAAGGCCAAAAGACTTCAGACTTGTTTTCTACCGACTAAAAAAGATGGCTCCCAAACGTGTACACCACCACCAAGAAAAGAAGAAAACCACCAAAAAAGGACGACTTCCCCCTCGTCTAGCTAAACATTGGGATGTCTTGTCTGTTTTGACCAAATCCAATTCTCCCATGCGAAAACAACTCATTCAAACAGCTCCTAAAGAAATCATCGATACCGTGTGTGAATGTTGTTTGAACGTGTTGAAAGGAACGGTACCTTTGTCCAAGATACAGAAACAAAAATTAGGGAAACATCGGAACGTTCTTCGTCAAATGGTGAAAAAGAAAATACCTCTTCAACAAAAGAAAAAAATGTTGGTACAACGAGGAGGATTTCTACCTATGTTGTTAGGACCACTGTTAAAAATAGCCGCTCCTTTGTTAGGAACGATTGCTGGACCACTTTTAGGAGGGGTCATGCGATAACCGAAAAAAAAGAAGATAAAAAGGACCACCCTTCTCTGAAAAGACCACACCTTTTTGGTACCTTTGGATGAAATGGAAGGACGAAAACTGACTTTAGTACCTTACAAACGATGGATGGAATTTCATCGTTGGAACGAACAACGGATACCTCATTTACCACCCAATCCTAATCTTAACGAAATGTCTCAGTTACAACAAGAAATACAATCCCTGATGGAACAAAACAATGTGTCCGAAACAGAAAAATCCCAACGGTACGGTCAACTTTTACAACGTCTACAGCTCTTTCGCCAAAAAGCAGTCGACGAAACAGCTTCACCCACTCTGAGAGATTTTAAGGCTCTGATGAAAAGCGAACCTAAAGTGACCATCAAAAAAGAAAAAGAAGAAGAAGAAGAAGAGTTTTTACTAACTCCACCTCTTAAAAAAATAAAAAAGTTAGCCACCCCGGATTGGATGAAAAAGAAGAGGTCTACCCCTTTACCCTCAGAAGAGAAAAAGAAAGAAGTGAAGAAAGAAGTCAAAACAGAACCGATGACCCCTGATCAAACTCCCTCCTTTACCCCAGTAGCACGTCGGACACGTAAACAACAACAATCCAAAAAGATACCCCACGAAGAAAAGAGTATTGGAACTTGGTTAACTTATTCTTGAGGAAAATCATCATCATGGAGAAACTGTTAGCCACCATTTATTACAATCCTGGTCATGCTGCTGGTTACGGAGGAGTTCAAAAATTATATCGAGCTGCTAAAAGTCAATTGAAAAGTGTACGTTTGCCCGAAGTACGACGATGGTTACAAGAACAATCAACGTACACGTTACACAAACCCATTCGACGTAAATTTTCTAGAAGTACCACTCAAGTGGAAGGAATCGATCATCAATGGCAAGCCGATTTAGCGGACGTCTCTCATTTAGCCACTTACAATCGTGGTCACAAATATTTGTTTTGTGTCATCGACGTGTTTTCCAAATTTGCTTGGGTCGTGCCTTTGACTTCTAAAAGCAGTACCGAATTGGTACGGGCCTTAAAATTGGTCTTGAAACAAAGTGGACGCCAGCCTTTACGATGGCAAACAGACAAAGGCACCGAATTTCTAAACCAAGCTTTTCAAAAAGAATTGAAACAAAGACACATTCATTTTTTTACGACCGAAAATCCTGAAAACAAAGCCAGTATTGTGGAACGTTTTCAAAGAACTTTGAAAGAACGCATGTGGAAATATTTTACACATCAACATACTCTCAAGTACATCGACGTGTTACCTCGTTTGGTCAAAGCGTACAATCAATCGTACCATCGTAGCATCGGATGTACCCCCGAAGAGGTCAGCCCTGAAAACGAAGTGTCTGTGTTTGATAAATTATTTGGTTCACCCCAGCAGAAGAGAAAAAAAAGTAGAAGAAAAACCTTGTTGGAGTTAAAGACGGGAGATTGGGTTCGTATCGGAAAAGCCAAACGTACTTTTGACAAAGGTTATTTACCTAACTGGACTACCGAATTGTTTCGTGTCACTACCCCCGTCCGTGGACGTGATCCTCCCGTCTATAAATTGGAAGACATGCACGGTGAAGTACTCAAAGGAACATTTTACTTGCCTGAGTTACAACGAGTGACTAAAAAAGAAGACACCTTGTACGACATCGAAAGCATTCTCGAACAAAGAACACGAAAAGTTGGCAAACGACGAATAGAAGAAGTCAAAGTACGTTGGAAAGGATATCCCCCTAGTTTTGATTCTTGGATTGCAGCTTCTCAAGTCGTCGACTATAAAAAGAAAAAGAAGTAAACTCACAACATGCCATTCAACACAGTAGCCACCCAGACGACGACTTCAACGACTCCTTCACAGAGTTCTTCTTCTCTTCAAGAATTACAAAAACAACCACTTTGGGTGTGGTGCGGAGAACGTGTGCCTAAAAATCAAATCGTCTTTTTCTGCCAAATCTTTGTAGTGTATTGTGTCATCGGAGCAGCTATTGCTAATTTGAGTTTACAACAAGGAGACAAACAATTGTGGACCATTTTACTGAGCAGTTGCATCGGTTATCTTTTACCCAGTCCCTCTTTGAAATTTACGACCACGACCGACAACAGTCACCACAACAACGCCAGTTCACCTTCTTCTTCGTCCAGTTACCAAAATACTACCAGTCCTCTTTTGGAACCTTTTGAACATCCTTCTTCTGTTCACTTGAGTGACACCTCGGACACCAGAACAACCACCTTAGAACTATGAATGACCAATTTTATTTAACGTTACCTAGTGACAGTTCCATGGATGTGTTTCCCGACAACACCTTATGTTGTTTCACGGCCAAATTAACTCAAGCCATTCAATTGGATCACGATACTCATTGGGAAGTGGGTTTGGTAGAAATCATTCATCCTACGCAAATCATAAACATCAACAAAACTCAAAACACTATGGTTGTACAAATCTTGAACAAAAAAATACATGATCACTTGGTAAATAATGATCCTGAAATCTGGAAAGAAGACCCTGAAGATCCAGACATGAAAGGATCATTCAAAAAGTTAGTACCAGATCCTAAATCTACTAGTCCTATTGTCTATTCTCAGATTACTCTGAGAATTCCTATAGGATATTATTTTAGTCCTGAACATTTGGTGGACACCATTAGAACCCAGTTTGCACGCCAATTTCAAAATGCCATATCAGCAGCCAATAAATTTGTACGAATTGCTTACCATGCTTTGGCACGACGTTTAATTGTCCAATTTTTCAAAGAGAGAGGGCAACTCCTTACTGAGAAAGATAAAGGTTTACCTTTGGAAGAGAGAAAATATTTGACCATTGAATTTTGCTCTGGATTGTTTGGTATTTTGGGTGGAAATAAAGATTTTACCGCTGAAAGTGATTTAGAGTTTGGAACCAACGTAGAATTTGGACATAAATTTAAACATCCTATCGAATTGAATGGTGGACTGAATTTAATGTTTGTCTACTCCGATGTGGTGGAGTACAACGTGGTGGAACACACATCTGCTCCGTTACTGAGAGTCATTCCTTTCAAATTGGATATTGGTGGTGGTGGTGGTTCTAGTGTTACTGTGGACGAAGAGGGTGGAAGTACTACCACTAGTAATGCTAGTATTGGTGGCAACACCTTTCACGTTCACCGTGAATTTGTACATCCTCATTATCTTCCAGTCAGTAAATCGTATTTTGACAGTGTCCAAATTAGTATAAAAGGAGATTTAGGACAAAGTGTACCATTAATTGACCAAGGAAAAGTCACGGTGAAACTACATTTTCGAAAAAAACAAGTTCTCTAACATTCCTCAAAAAAATGTATCCAGTGTACCAAGGAGTGGCTCGACAACGAGGACATGGTTTAGGAGATATGTTAAAATCAGCCTTTCGGACGGTAGCTCCTATTTTGAAACCGATGGTGTCTCGAGGATTTCATGCCTTAAAAGATGCTGCTTTGACACAAGGAAAAGAATTTTTGCAAAACGTCCTCATCGACAAACAAAATCCAAAAGAAGCCTTTTTGAGAGCAGGCAAAAATGTGTTGATGACGACTGGCAAAGATCTTTTAGGTCTCCGAGAAAATCCTATAAATACGCTTCACGCTTCAGACTCTGGCATTACTTCACAGCAGCAAGGACAAGGTAGAAAGAGACGACGACCTCAAAATCCTTTCAAAGTTCATAAAAGAACACACGGCAGTAGTACTTCCAGAAAAAATAAGAAAAGAAGAAGAACTGGTAGAGAATTAGACGTATTTGATTATTAAACTGTGAAAATGATCCACCGAGATTCTTGCGAATGTACCAAGTTCGAACTAGATCTGTTTTCTATGCGTCCCACCATGATGACAACGCAAGAATCCCAATGGGTGGAATTTCATCCTGTATCGTCTTTGATGGATTCAGCTCCTATCGAATTTGATATCGAAGGACAAACCGAAGATTACATCGATCTGAATAACAGTTACTTGTACCTGAAACTGCTAGTACAAAAAAGTGACAACAGCCTTCCTGTGGAAGCTTCCCTAGTAGCTCCCGTCAATAATTTCTTTCATTCTTTGTTCAGTGGAGTAGATTTGTACTTGAATAACAAACTGATCAGCAGCAGTTTGGATACTTACCCTTACCGTGCTTATTTGGAAAATCTCTTGTCGTACGGAAAAGATGCCAAGAACACTCATCTGGATGCTTCTGTGGTCTGGAAACCTAACACCGCGGGTGCCTTCAACGACATATCCCCGTCAGTAGGGGCGAGGATTGACCAGACTGATGATGCTGCTCATAAAATAATTCCAGCAGATCCCCATAATGTGGGATTTAACGAACGCCGAAAGAAAATCAGAGGGAACAGTTTAGAACTGATGGATCGTTTGCATTTGGACATGTGGTTGCAAGACAAGTATTTGTTGAACGGAGTCGATGTACGTCTGAGACTAAATCGCAGTAGTGCCGCTTTCCATTTGATAGCTTTATCTAACGAGTGGAAAACCATCATTCAACAAGCCAAACTTTATGTGCGACGTGTAGAAGTCTTACCCAAAGTAGCTAACGACATCAGTCAAACCTTGAGCAGAACCACTGCTAAGTATCCTCTTAGACGTGTGGAAGTGAAAACCTTTACTGCAGCCGCTGGACTCCGATCCATAGTCGAAGATCACATCTTCCAAGGACAGCTCCCTAAACGTTTGATCATTGATATGGTTTCTAATGCAGCCTTCAACGGAGCCATCGGTGAAAATCCGTTCCAGTTTCAGCACTTTAACGTCACCAAAATAGATGTCAGTCGAGATGGCAAGACCTTGTGTACCAGACCTTTTGAACCTGACTTTGGTGGCGAGAGAAATTACTTACGATCTTACTTGACCCTGTATGAAGCCACAGGACAGTTAGGCCGCGACAGTAGCCACGGCATTACGTACGAGGATTATGCAGGAGGGTATGCCTTGTGGGGATTTGATTTCACTCCGGACCAAGGCAGCGATGAAGGACATTTCCCCCCTATAAAATCAGGCCCACTTCGTGTGGAACTTCAGTTTGGTCAAGCTCTAACCCAGACAGTGAACGTCATCTTGTATGCAGAATTTGATAACACTCTAGAGATCAATAGTTTGAGAGAAGTCATTGTAGACTATTAGAAGGAAAAAAACAAAAGATGCAGAACGTAGAACCTATGGAGATAGTAGATGAGGGATATTGTGAAGTGATTCAACAGTCACCAACTACCACAAAGGAAAATGATAATGACGAAGTCATTCATTCAGTACCTCAAATAGAAGAAAAAAAAGACGAAGAAGAAGAAAACCATTCCGTTCCTGTGTTTACTGGATTTATGGTTTGTCGATGGCCAGAACACGAACAACAGTTAGTGACCTGTTATGCTCAGGAATTGAGTCCAATCATTAACAGTCTGATTAAAGAACAATGTTATGGATGTCAAAACGATCATCCCAGTCAGATACAACACGACAAATGTATGATGTTGACAGGTGAAGAACAATTGGATGAATATTTGGAAACGGCCTGGACACAACTCTCAGATGAACACGTGTTGACACAGTGGTATAAAGTCTTACAGACTTCTTCTTTTCCTCCACTTACTTCTCTGGAGATCAAACGGATCGAAGGACTCATTCATCAGAGTGCAGAACCTATCCGACGTGAATATTCCTGGAATTACAAGACAGAACAATTTAAGCATAAAGTCAGGTGTGAATTGATAGTGAGTTATTTCCATTGTTGAAGACAAAACAAAATGGATACCAGGGAACTTCATTACTTATTGAATCGCAGTTCCTATACTTCTTCTTGGAATCCTGTGGTATGTGCTAAAGATGAACTACCTCATCGTAAACCGAAAAACGTTCATGCTTATGTCATCAATACTGACGACAGTCATCTACCAGGAACCCATTGGATTGCCGTGTACTTTCCCAACGATCACAATGGTGTGGAATATTTTGATTCTTATGGATTACCTCCTTTGGAAAAAGACATCATCGAGTTTATGAGAAGAAATGCCATCTCGACTCGATTCAATAATGTGAGACTACAAGGATCTGATTCCATGGTGTGTGGACAATATTGTGTTCATTATCTTCATCAACGAAGTCTTGGATATTCCTTAGAACATTTACTGACTTATTTTGATAGTGACTATGTTAGAAACGATGCTAAAGTACAACAATGGTTTTGTCAACGTTATGGTTATCTCTTGTCTTTAGCTCACAATCGTAGTGTACATCAAAATGATGATGTCAATGTAGAAAGTTTAACACTTACTTTACCTTCCCAACGTTGTCAACCTTGTAAATATGTTCCTGTTTGAAAAAATTTTTATGGTTGAATAGTTAGTTTTTTAATGTTGGAATAGTTCTTGTTGAATAAACAATTTTGTGGATTGTTGAAAAAGAATGGTGTTGTGTGGTTTTTTATTGAATTTGAAAAAAAATAATGAATATGTTTTTTCTTTCTTTCTATCGATCTAAAAAAAGTTAAAAACCTTTTCTTTTTTTTTTCCCCTCTATTTTTTTATTGAATTTGAAAAAAAATAATGAATATGTTCTTTCTTTCTTTCTATCGATCTAAAAAAAGTTAAAAACCTTTTTTTTTTTTCCCTCTATTTTTTTATTGAATTTGAAAAAAAATAATGAATATGTTCTTTCTCTCTCTTTCTATCGATCTAAAAAAGTTAAAAACCTTTTTTTTTCCCTCTATTCTCTATGATCTCCCTGTCGATCTGAAAAAAAAAACCTTACCATGTTTTCCTTCACGTCCGAACTTCTAATATATTAAAAACCACGTCTTCACCGGTTAAGCTATCTAGTTTTTTTATTCAACCAACATAAACAACGTCGAAATCATCAAACAAGTTAGTATTTAGAGGTGGCCTGGCACCTCCTCCATGACTTAGAGAGAAAAAGGAGAAGGAGGAGAGGGAGAAGGAGGAGAGGAAAAGGAAAATTCCCATCAAATCGTATCCAATGATGGAGGATTCCAATAAAAGAAAATTGGAATCCTAAAGCGAACCATCCTCCCTTTATCCTAAACTCAAACAACTCCCACCACGTTAAAAACTTCCGATTGGCTCTCAACTACCCCCTTTGGCTCTCGATTCCCAGGCCTCCGCCATGTTAAAAACACCCGTTTGGCTCTGAATAGTCCCCCACATGTTAATTTCCCCTTTGGCTCTGTAGAGTCCCCTTTGGCTCTATTTATTTTGGCTCTATTTACCCAGGCCTAAAAAATGCATTGAGTTCCCGTTTGGCTCTATACACTCCCCCCTAAGTACTACCAATCACTGCAGTTCAGGGGGAAGTTTTCAAACAGGCCATTATAGGAATGATGTCACTGTTATGCGAATGAGGTCACTGACTAACCAGTCTGGAGACAGATATTTTACAGGTAACCAGCTTATGATATTGGCTTGCCAATTTAGGACAGGTACTAGCAAAAAAGTACTTAAGCACGAGTATGATAGACTGGTACAAAGAACATAGTTTCTCAATGTTAATAGAGAATATAGATAACAAGAAACCAATTGATAAGACTGTAAATGGGTGAATAAATGGTGGCAAAGATGAATACAGAAGAGAAAACCTGTGTCTATCGTTATTATTTATTTCCAAAATGTTGGCATAATTCAGGGTTCTGGAATTAAAAGAATGGATACACCATTTTGTACAGCAGGGTCTATTTTAGGACACATGATTGCAGGATTCATGCTAATTTCTTGAAGATCATTCCTAAAAATAGACCGAATGTGCAAACATTGCTCACTGTATTTGCAAACCCAATCGTTGTTTACTTTATTAAATTTGTATTATATTTAGAAAATTCCCCTCTTTATTTCAAATGGAAGAGGGAATTTCTCCTCTGATTTTTCAGTTCAAGAATAGACCCGGGTTCAGGTATGTATAGACTTACAGTAAGAGGCAATATAATTGTATACAAGTTTCTTACTTTTAGCAAATGTGTTATTCATTCTGGATGGACTTTCTAGATTCTGAAAATTCGAGACAGCCCATCCTGAAAAATTGATGATAAGAATCCAGATGAGCATGCTTGTTGATTGGCTGGTTTCGTTTGGTTTGGTTTAACACCATTTTTCAGCACATGATAGGCTATACATGGTGGCCAGGATATTTGGTGGAGGAAGAGCCCTTCGAAGAACCAGGGAAGAACCACCGATCCATGGGAAGCTACTGACAAATGTTTCTCACATACCCATGTTGGTCAATCAGAGACTCGAACCCATGCGGACAGATGTGAGTTGTAAGTGATCTGTAAAGGCAAGCGCCTTAGACCACTCGGGGGCCCCTTTCTTGATTGGCATTTCTGACCTCTAGAGTTTGAATAATTCTGTTCCAAAGTTGGTGTCAAACTACATTACACAGAGCTTACAGTAGTTAGCAGCACTATGACAACTGGCCCACGAGCATCTGAGTGATAATGGAGCTGATGTTTTCATTTATGACTACCCTTAAAGAAAATAAAACCGGATTTTGTCAGATTGATCGTTCCATAAGTATATAATAACTTAACAAATTACATGACAGAAAAAATGTTGAGATATATTCAAATTAATTTTAAGAAGTAAGATGAATGGGGTTGTAAAGGTGGTGGGGTATATGATGTTGACCAAAAACTGTACCTGATGGATGAAATGTCAGGCAACTGTTCACACATTTTTTGATTTCATAACTCTTATCCTGGAGTGACAAAAACACCTTGTTACATCTAGAGTTAATTGTATCCAAAACTGGAATTACATTGTAGTGTAAAATTATGTTGCAAAATAGCTGTCATTTAGTACATGTATTTACCATGACCTGGAAGTCATTATATACAAAAAAAATCATTGTATTTTGTCACGTATATATTAAATAAACTTTAAAAGATATGGACTTTGTAGAAAAATAGCAAAGTTTCAAGATGGTGTTTTAGCAGTTTGAAGAAGTTAAAGGCCCTTGAAGAGTAGTGAGGATGGCCTTGAAGGGCAGTGAAAAGGACATTAACAGCAGGCGTGGGTGAGTACCCTTTTTTTCTGTCAAGTTGGAACACTTGGTACAGAAAGTTGCCATATGTTTATGCAGTTCCTGTGCTAGTCGCCGGGCAGCAGAATTGAATTCAGACAATATAATATTCTGCATAACCATTAACCTTGCAATTGTTTAGTAACTAGGTTATATATATATATATATATATATATATATATATATATATATATATATATATATATATATATATATATACCAATAAAAATGCAAGAAAACGTGTTTATTATGAACTTACAAGATACCCCAAAATTATTTTGTTATAACCATAATTCATCTGGGCTCGGCATTGAGAGTTGCCCGATGGCCCGAGGCAAGTAAAACTAGAATCAGGGTACATGAAATCTAAGAGAGCTTGCCTGACTGAGCAAATAATGTTATTGTATTACTGTTGAAAATAATAAGAGGTAACTGTTAGTAGAAAATGTAGCTTAAACAATGCAATAAAGTAAATTTTTATTCTACATCATTTTGCCTTTGTTTACTTAACAGTATCAAGGCCTTTGCTGAACTATTCCGTTCTAAACTTGAAATGAAAGCTTACTCAAAATGCAAATCCACACAGTGTAACTCAGCTATCAAATATGTTATGACATTACACTATTTAAAATAGATAAAACTTAATTAAGAGCTTTAATTGTATCAGATTTTTAGTAGAACTGGTCATAGATCAGAAGAGCTTATGGTATGGCCTGTCTGTCATCTGACGTCTGTTGTCTGTCCATTAGCAAAAGTTTGTTATTAGTACTCCTAAACTACTAGAAGGATTACCATGAAACTTTACACACACTCATCCCCAGTGTCTAGTTGGGCCTGAATGAAAATGGTGCCCCTCAGATGTCAAATATGGCTTCCATGGTGCCCATCTTTAATATCTTCTTCACGCTACTCCTCCTGACATAAGATTTTCACTGAAAGACTTCTTATGATGTCTGGTTGGTCCTAAATGAAAAAGGTACCCCTCAGACATCCATTAGAGCTGCCTTGGTGGCCATCTTATGATGTCTAGTTGGTCCTAAATAAAAAATATTGCCAATCTTACATCCAGTATGGCCACTATGGCAGTCAATTTTGTTCTTGCTACTCCAGATTTGCCATCCAATATCATTTCATAGTCAGGCTTATGGAAACATCTCTTAGATTATTGACTTTTGGAACAGCAGCCAAAAATAGAAAAATACAATAATTAAATCTGGAGATTGGTTTGTTTAATTTGGTCTGGATCATCCAAGTTTTCATACTAAATTCAGTGGAGTTGGTCAAGGAACCAGACTAACTCGAAAGAAGGTACCTCAGACGCTTTTATCTACCCATGTTGCTCAAGTAAAACACCAGTGATCAAACTTTTGCATCATCTGGAAATGTTACCTAACAAACAAAAACACCTTGTAGACGAAGGGGAAAATCATCCTCTTTGAAAGCTCAAAGAACCGGCACAGAAGTAAAAAAAAGAATACTCGGATGCTTGGCTGTGCTTGAAAAAAATACATTGAAATTTTAGATCAGAGTTCTTGATACATAACATATATGTGCATTTTGCGCTGACAATTCAACCAAAAATCCATCAAGATATTTTTGGATGCCTTCAAATTATGAAAAACAAATTAATTTTAAGCATTTAATCCAAAAGTCGTCAGTGTATTGCTTCTTCCCAAATCACAGTCCATGTTGTTTGATGTACATTCCACCAATATAAACTATGCTGTCAGTTCAAGTTCCAGCTGTTCTGTGCATGTTTGAAATAATCGTACTATGAGAACATTCACTCAAATTGAGCAATATAATCAAACGCACCTTGGACTAATCTTGGTCACTAAGCAGTTTAATGCATTCCGTAAGGCATGAGTAGCATAAGTTTTGGGTTTTGCAGTGTTCATAAAATACCCTATCAAATTTTTAAAAAATGTAAATAGTTCCAAACCAGGAAGTATAATACCCGATTTATTAAATTCTTATCAAGAGTTCTCTTTTTTTTTTTTTTTTTGGGGTGGGGGGGTGGGGGGGTCAATGATATCAACCTCGGGGCGGCTCTCTTGGACAAATGTCAAAATATCAAACTTACCATAATGTATGCACTGCTAAAGCATGCTGCATGCTACTTAAGTTGACCAAACTTTTTTGAACTTTTAACAAGTCCAACATCTGAACCTTAAAAATCAGTGAGTTCCTGTCTCAAACTTATAACCAAATTCCATTTTTATTTACATTGCTAGATCTTTCCTTTCTTTCTTCTGACTTAGGAAGGCTGAAATATTATGGATGTCAGTAGCCTTTCATATTATGGATGTCAGCAGCCTTTCATATTATGGATGTCAGCAGCCTTTTCCAGGCAGCAGACAAACCAACAGATGAAGCAGAAGAGAAAGGGACAATCACACTAATATCTCAGTCCAATGGACTCTGAAGAAATGAAAAAGAAGAGCAAGTGAAAGTACTAAGAGTTGCAGCACGAGGAGAAAGTACAGCAGCTAAAGAGCAGTGTTTAATATTGGGTTCAGTTACAATGACTTTATTGTCATTTGCGTTCCATATTTCATTATATCTACTTATATCTTGCATTTTATTTTTGTTTCTTGTATTTAAATTAGTAACTGGAAGTAGAACACTTGATACTGAGAGTAGTCATTGAAAACTGAAAGCTGGTCATTAAAAAATCATTGAATTTTAGTTCTCCTGATTTTGTATGAACCCTGTAAATGGAAAGTCATATTGATATGGGGTTTTCACCAGAAGACCTCTTATGGTGTCTTGTTGGTCCGAAATGAAAATGGCCATCTTGATAACCATCTTGAAAATCTTGTTATCGCTACTTCTTCAACATGGATATTCATATCGACCTGGGTTTTCACCAGAAATACTACTAATGATGTCTAGTTGGTCCTAAATGAAAATGATGCAGATCTGACATTGAATATGGCCGTCATGGTGGTCATCTTGAATATCTTGTTATTGCTACTCCTCCTGAATGGATGGTCACATCGACATGTGGTTTTCATCAAAAGACTTTTTATTATATCTGGCTGGTTCTAAATAAAAATGGTACCAGTCTTACATCCATTATGGTTGCCACAACACCCATCTTGAAAATCTTTATTGCCACTACCTCCTGAAAGAATGGTCATATTGACATAGGGTTTTAACCAAAAGGCTTCTAATGATGTTTAGTTTCTCCAAAATGAAAATGATGCTGATCTTAGATCCAGTATGACCTCCACAGCGGCCAATTTGAAAATCATATTATCACTCAAGAATATCAGAGATGGTTTCAACACTCTTTTTGGCTAGTAGAGTGTCAGTCTCTTAGAGGTACTCTTGTTTTCTTTTGCAGCAGCATCATTGAAAAAGTTAACTTCATATGCAAGACTTTTTTGCTGTTATTTCAATAATCAAAGGAAGTTATAAAAAAAAAAAATCATGTCCAAATAATGACTTGATAATAGAAGTTAATTTGTTTCAAAAGAATTTTGACACCAGCAGGTATTCTAAATTTAGGAACTGGAGTGGCTTAGTGGTTAGCATTCTGGACTCCTGAACAAAAGGATGCAGGTTTGAATCCTACCATTGCATCAGCCTGAATTGACTACATGTACTGTGGTGTCATTGGTAAATTCCTTAACCACTGTTAATAGATTAACTGAACCATAACCAGTTATTCATAGTAAAAAACACCTCTTGTGCAGAGTGTGAACTGGCAAGAATTACAGCATAATCAAGCTTCCAGTTTCTAAAATCTAGTAAAACTTACATGTTACACTTGTTGACACAGGGATATTTTCTGCTTGATTTTGCATGACCATTAGGTATACATTCCACCTTTAATTATTTGGTCATATTTTCTCTGCCATTTCATGCAGTAATCAGTACCAAGCAGGCAGATTATCATGATCACTCAAACGCAGAGTGTAAAACTTGTGTATCGCTAGCGTTAAAATGACATAGACACTAAACCATACAATGCCTGAACTGCCAAAGGAAGAAAACAGGATTCATGGTGTTTGTGAATGGGTGTATGTGTGTATGTGTTTGCATAAAGTATGAATGAAGATTTTATTAATATTATTCTGTATCACATCTTAGAATAGCAGATTACAGTACATAGCATTTGGCTTCACCCAAGGCAGAGGTATTACAATATTTCAATTCATGTGTAAAGCTTGTTTTTGAAGAAAAGGCTGGGAGTTAGACATTTTATTCACATTATTCACCAAGTTTTGTAACCGGTTATCTAATACTCAAACCGTCAACAGTTATCCAGATAATCTATGCATCCCTTGTCCTTGGGGAAGGCACTTTACTCCAGTTGCTTCGGCACTAAATAACCTACTTGTGTTGCTGTGCTGTAAAAACACCAAACTAAACCAAACTGTAAAGTTGGAGAATTAAATGAATTTTGACACCAGTAGACATCCTCAGTGGAATATTATGCTTTATTCTTCCAGATTTGACAGAATGTGATGGAGACAACAACACTGACAACAAAGCTGCCATTGTAGGTCCCATTGCTTTAGGTGCGGCTCTAGCAGGTTTGGTCATCATTGTGTTTATTGCATATCTGATTGTAAGATGGTGAAAAATTAAGGGATATGAATCAATATAAAAGGAAGTTAGGACATGTGAAACAACTGCAGTAGCATTGCCATACTGAACAGCTAGCTATCATGATTCAAGAAATCAAGTTAAAAAACCCGACATCTGTGTCAGAGATGACTAGACAGAACATTGTTTTATTGGAGTAGGAATAGAGGATTTACATCAAGTTGAAAAAGTGAAAGTTTATTTTACAGCCAATACAATTATTTTTTTAAATTTGAGTTAAGATGATAAATTGTCATACACGTATTATTTCTTAATTGAGTATTTTTCAAGCAATTTTGTATGTACAGTCTAAGATTCAATATAACAGATTTTGTTGTTGTTGTAAGTGTTGGGGAAAAGTGTTGTGAGATTTATTTATTTTTTTAAATTTAAAACATATTTTCATGTTTTTAATGTGGAAAATATATTTCTGTTGCATATCTTTGTACAAGAAATGCACACAAGATAAATCTAAATGGCAAACCACATAAATTCTGATCTGCAGTTGCATTATGTGAATAGGGCATATTTGTTAGAACAGGTGAAGTATATTTGTTACATTTCTCAATGATCTCACCACAGGTGTATTTTGTAATACACCTTTTTCTTTTTTTATAACCAGTCATTTCAGCAGCCACTTTTGGTCACTGTTGTTACTTTTAAATCTTGAAGCATAATATATGTGAGGATGTTTCACACACACACACACACACACACACACACACACACACACACACATACACACACACACACACACACATATATGCTGCAGCCTTTTGTGAAATTATTTGAACTATCAAAGAAAAATTTATAAAATTTTAGCTCACATTTCTTGCATTTTGTTAGGCATTTCTATAGCCAAAAATCTTTCCAATGAAAACATAGGAACAAAATCTCTCTTCAATAAAATAAATAGATTATGTAAGTGATTAAAGTCCCAATATGAAAAGTCTTTCAGAAGTTTTTCAAACCATATTGTTTAATAATATGATGAATAGGGGTGTGGTTGATTCTTTTTTTCATGCTGAAAATATTTGGAACATGAAATTTGTTGGTCTTGGTATACTCAGAATACTCAAGTAACTAACCCAGTTAATTTGATTCAGACAACATAGTCAGTCAGTTAAATGAATTGTAAATGATACTAAAACTTCAAGTGTTTTCCCAGTAATAAAACATTATTACAGACACAAATTATCATAAGATTTTATCAACAGTTGGGCTCTTTAATGTACTAAATTAAAGCTTTTTTGTGTCATCATCTAAACATGCAAAAATTAATTATGAATGTGAGATCATCAGGTTAAATATTATTTATTTGTGTGGACACCTCCAAGACCTCTAGCTATGATAAACTATAAACTAGCAGGCCTATGAGGTAACACTCTTTTGATTGAAAGTTGAAAGGTCATTATATCTGTTTGTTTCCCCCCACCCCCACCCCCGATCTGTATTGTGGGTATTTTAAAAAAATGTAAAAGAATTTTCATTGAGAAGAATTATTAGGTGGGGTTTTTTTTATTACACCTTATGGCTGGTTTTCTCACCTGTTTTGGACATTTTGAGTGTGCCTTGCCATGGATTGATATATATATTTATCCTTTTCATGCCAAGAGATTTTTGGTGTATTTGTTGTATATGTGCTATTATCCTTTCAAATGTATAATTGTTAGGACTGGTTATTTTTTCTTTAATCATTATGAGTATTTTTATTATATTTGCTTGTGTATAGTATATAAAAAACAAAAAAATTTGTGGAAAGGGGTTGTTGAGTTTCTTGTGCAGAGAGATAGCCAGGATGAAAACACACAGGCTGATCCTGGCACACTCTTATTTAAGAAATTATGTAATTATTTCAGATAAATGTTAATTTTCCATTAATGTGCACTAGCCAAGATGAAACAAACAGACTGATCCTGACATGCACACATTTCAGGAAACATATGTGCAAAAGGCACAGGATCATTATTAAGGGTCTCGGGGAGAAAGAGAAAAAAATATATATTTTTGTACTGGGTGTCTGTATTATATGTGTCATTTGGACTCACAGTTATTAGTATATATACCTGTTTTTCACATTTTCTTGTCATGTTTTGTTGATGTTTTTGCTATGCCCTTGTCTTCTGAGACTCGTGTAAGGCTGTCTATCTTGTGTACTGCCCTAATAGCATAGCCTTTCATCATCATTGTTCAATACTTAAGGGACATAACCCCTGGTTTTATGTGTTTTTTTTAATGTTACTTATTTATGTTTTTTTAGTCTTATTTTAGTTAATGTGGGTTTTATTTGTTTGTTTTTTTATATTGTTAGATTCTGGATTCAGTGGTCTTGGCTCTCTGATTTTGGGACTGGAAATTTCTTTAGCATGTGAGGGTGGAGGTTTGGCCAATCACAAGTTGCACCATATCCCCTAGTGGGATTGATATCCAACCCCTTACCTCACAGTACTTTCCCTCTCCTGTCCCAGACAGCCAAAGTCAGTCATTAAGATGGTTTTAGAAGAGAATATTTGTTCTTTTTCCAGGATAACATCTCATGCCATATATTGAGTAGATTTCTCTGATGACATTTGTATGTATTACACATACTTATACACATTCATACATATGCACTCATAGAATTGTACACATAGACAAATAAGATTTTATGCTTGTATCATATTTATATTATTAACAATTATGAGAGTATAGATGTGCAACTATTGCTAGTTTACTTATCAGGGTATTTATAATGTATTCTGTTACTACTATATATGTTATTTGAAGTCACTTCTTACTAAACATTCATTTTGTTCTTATTATTGCTATATTGTTACATATCATTTAATTGTTCTTCAGTTTGTTGGATTAATTGTTTGTTATTTACTTTACAAGTGTTTCGGGATACCACATGGAGGTTAGTACCCTTCATGGTGCTCAGGGCTATTGCAAGTTTGCGCTGGAAGAAATGGCGCCCCTGGCAAGAATTGCCTTTGGCATCCTCCACTCAGGAAAAAATACTGCCCATTTTTGAGTGCCCCTTACAACAGCCCTGATGGTGCCTAAATCACTTTTATTTTTTTACAGTTAGATTACTATATTCTTGTTCTTATTGATATTATTATTTTATTATTGTTGGATTCAATTTTTGTCTGCTGTCTGTTGTGATTCTTGTTTTTGTTCATCTTGTTGTTTTTGTTATGTTGTTGCATTGTTTGTTGCTTCTGTAAGATTTTTGATCTGTATTGTTCTCTTGTTATTTTCATTGTTTTCCCTTACTGATTTGTTATTTGTAGAATATCAGCCTTTGCTTTTTTTTTTCCTGGGGTCAAGGTCTTTGATGTTCTTTGGTAGGGTGACATATAATAGTTAATAAATCTATGTATAACTTGCTTCATCAGGCATTCTGCACATGAGATATTTTCCTGATTCCTTTTTGAAGCAAGTTTGGGTGTAGAGGTTTCTGGTATTTCTCCTTCAGACACCTTTGAAATTTCCTCCTTCCCTAGAGTCATATTGCAAGAGCTCTTCTATGCCATTTTCCATTTCTGAGATGTTCCCCTCATTGGATTATATCTCTGATTGGCAGTTTTCCTCTTCCTATTGTGTTTGTGGAAATACTTCCTTGAAGACAGGTTCTTCAAGCATGTAGAATTTGTGAGAATCTGTGGGGTTCTTTTGACTAGATTTTTCTGGTTATTTCTTTTGTTTCTTTTTCCTTTCTGCTGATCGAATGTTTTCATTTATTAATTTTGTATTTTGAAAGTCCTCCCATTGAAGTATATTTCATGGAGGGGGGGGGTATCCCTGTCTCCACACTTTTATTCTCTCTTTTTTGTGCTTCATCTGCCTGGTTTAAAATTGAGTTGTGTCTGTGGCTTCTGTGTCATATGGTACTATAAATACTTTTTGCTGCCTTTGCTGTGTATGTTGTTTCTTGTTTTGGGATATTCACTGGGTTTGTACACTCTTTTACATCATGCCCCTTTTGTTTACATCTTGGGCATGGCCTGTTGTATATACATCCTATATATCATGTTTTCAGATGACAACCCATTAGACAGAAAGAGGTTGGCAGTTTTTTTGCTTCTTTGGACTCCATAAGTACAATTCATACTGCTTTCTGAATTGTGGGGTATGCTTTAAAAGTTACTTTGACATTTAGTTTCTTTTCTAGTTTGGTCCCGAGTTCCTCTGATGACCTTTCCAACGGTAAGTCCATCGTGTGCACTGAAATCAATTTTCATTAAATTGTTCTTTGAAGTCTCCCTCTACTTCTGCTTATTTTTCTCTGATTTCTATCAGTCCAGGTGGGAGTAGGGCAACATCCTCCTTTGCGTACAATATGTACCTTAACCACCCACCACATTTTCTAGGACCATGATGTTTTCCATGGCAATTCCTTGTGCTACCAGTGCACTTAGGACTTCCACTGCTTTTGGGTGCTCCTCCATTTCTTCAATTTCCACATTTATCAGTTTTCTAAAAGGACCCTATTACCCAATATTGTCTTACTCTATAAAAGGACCCTATTACCCTATATTGTCTTACTCTATAAAAGGACCCTATTACCCAGTATTGTCTTACTCTATAAAAGGACCCTATTACTCAATATTGTCTTACTTTCTAAAAGGACCCTATTATCCAATATTGTCTTATTTTCAGTATTGAAATAAACACTAATTTAAAAACAAAAAATGTTTAGTGAGATCAGATGTGAGAAAATGGAGTGTAATAGTGTGAAAAGAAGACAAAAAGTCAGGAAAATTTGCAAAAAGAAGAGTATTCAAAACTAACCTTTTGCACAGCACAGGATGTCTGTGGTTAAAAGGAAAGGCTACACAAGCCTAGTCTATAATAAATCTTGTCAGTATTTCTTACATGTAACTATAAATTCACATATAAATGAAAAACTGCATGTAAGTGCATGAGCGATTTTCACTGTTAAAGACCATCGCGATATCTATAAGTTTCCTTCTGAACTGTAATTGTAAGAAGGTTAAATATTGTGGTAATAAATTATTTATACATTGTGTAAGGAACTCCTCATCTTATTACCTTCACATCTAGTTTGAAGAGCTTTTAAGTAGTAAAGGGCGTGTACTAATGAGATGTGTATCATTTGTTATACAGAATCTGTCTGGGGCCATTTAAAAAATGTATCAGTATTGTAATTGTAGATGTCAAAGATGTGATAACAGTTAATTAAGCTTGTATAGTTAATTAAGTAATAAAGCATTTATGTACATGATGTGTAACACTCTTTTTGTTGATAACAGAGTAAATTCATGTGAGCAAAGGGAGATAATGCTAATCCTATATATGGCAATCTCTGCATTGTTGTAGGTTGTGGGGTTTTTTTTCACAATTATTTTTTGCTTTTGCAACCGTGTCATTAACCATGAAACCTTATGATCATCACAGCTGATCATGGGAATAAAACACAAGATCACAAAATGAATTAATATAGATGTTTTCAAAGTTGGAATTCTGGACTGAAATACCTAAAGCTTCAACTTGGCAATGTCTGAAGGGAGATTTCATACAATAGCTCACAATTTCATACTTTCTTTGCATGTAATAATAATAATAATAATAATAATAATAATGTGGGCATGTTGCTGGAACTTCTACTTGCACAGCTGCAAGCTACCAAAAGCTGTGAGATTTGCAATTTCTTTAGCATTGGAAATTGAGTACAGCAGAACTTAATTATTTGCTGGGATAGATCATTTTACAATTTGTAAGTGATGTATATGCTGAGCATGACATTGGCTTCAAATTTCATGCTTTTGTGGTACACAGATCAGGAATTACCTTAACAATTAGTAACATGTCATGTATCTTGTTGATAGAGTTTGATTGTGCTTGTGAGATAATGGAGTGTAGTAATGATTTGTCCTTATATTAGTTATCTCCCTTGGATATTGTTTATACTTGAACAATAGTAGAAAATACTTTTAAAGGGAAATTAATACAATAGATCCTCAAATAATATGTCAACTGTAAATATATACATTCCATAGTAATAAATAAAGAAAGAAAATTTAGAATAATATTTTTAAAATTATTAAGATCAATCTGTTTGCAATAGACCTATTTTAAGAAGAAGTAGGTGCTGGGCAAGTGACTTATTTTGTAAGAAGAATTCGGTACTGTGCAAGTGACCTATTTTTCATGCTCCAGTGATTACGTTAAGATTTTGCATTTGGGTCATCAGTTCCTCTGGATGTACAGTCATGAAACTAGATGGGTTTATTCATCTATGAAAGTACTACTTGCCACTGGAAAAAGTAGGTCACAATGACCTACATTTCATGCACTCATGAATATGCTAACTTTTTTCATTTAACTTTGTTGCTCTGACACATTGGTATGTACAGTCAAAAAACTTGATGGGTGTATTTATTTTGGAGGGTACTAATCACCATAGACAAAAGTAGGTCACAGTGACAGACTTTTCATTGTTTTAGATTATGCCATGTCAGAGCCGGTGAGACATAGCATTCCATGTAATTCATGTGATCATCTGAGCCACAAAACAATCACCCATAATAATACATATATTGCTTATTGGGAATCATGGTGCTTGTGTCTTCTATTCTTGCAGCTTTGAATGTGTGATTTATATAGGAAATCTAAACATATTACTGTAGTTATTTGTGTGTCATACACTCAGCTGAGAACAGCATTAGATTTGGTTTATTAAATAGAGGTATTTTATGTCTGAGATCATCTGTGTTTATTTCTTAAAGTAAAGAGTATTTATTTATTGGACTTTCTTTCTCAGCTTTATACAAGAAAAGTTTACTAGAATAGCAAAATGGTGTACCCAGAGCATATGATGTAAAGCGAAACGTGAGAATAGTCTGATCCAACTTCCTAGTGTGCAAAACACTTGGAAATCTTTTGGCCTTTCTTGCTGCATTCATTACTCATGAGTTGTTTGATCTTGAAACAAAACCGGTGTTTCCATTTTTAAGTTCTTCATGTCACTGGATCCAGGGTGCTGTATTTTCGGACACTATTCTGTTGCATTTCTTCTGTCACTCCTTTTCTTCTTTAGCATTTCTTATATTTAGGGCAATATTGTTTTTAGTTCATTTCATCAATTAATGTCTTCTGTATACATGTATACATACACTCAACATATACTAATGGATGTTCAGGGATTGAAAATTTTTATAAAAGTCAGCTTGCCCCTGGGGCAAGCTGACTGGAAAATTGAACTTGCCCTAGGGAAATATGAGCTTGCCCCAAACATAATATTCCAACACGAGTAAAAAAAATGAAGATAAAATACAATGTGTAATATTTTAAGAAAATCACCTTATATTTATTTTAATTTTTGTTTTCATTTTATGTTTTTAGCACCTTAAAACTATATCCCGATAATTAAAGTTATAAAAAATATATATCTAAAAAATACATGTAGATAAATATGTAGATGAGAAAGTGTTAGAATGCAGATATAGTCAGAAGAGCAAAAACAGACATGTACATGTATATAGACAGGTACATGAATAAGTAGAAAAAAAGGTTTGGAAATGCTAAATTTTTAAGAAAGAGAGAGAGAGATTTAGATAAAGACCTTGAATTGAAAAATTAAACAACCAATAACGGAACTGCGTTAATTTAATTTTATTCATGTTTTGATATATACCATTTTTCTGTATCTACTTTTCTACTTAAGTTCAAATGATCATGTAGATTTAAGTATCCATCCAGTAAACAAAACAAGGTAAAAATGAGTCCATCACTAAAGTATTCCATAAATATCAATGAGTTCACTCGGCTTTTTTTCTCGGGTGTGTTGTGTCCACTCACGTCTGCTTCCGCTTCCACATTAACAATTATCATCCACCTCATCACATTAGAATCAGTAAGCTGATAACTGCCTGAAACTATAACTTTTAATGTGTCTAAGGACATGAAAGTCAGCGAATCCCAGATACACACAAATATTATGATTAAATGTATCTGATAAGTTAAAATATAAATATTTATTCCTTATTGATCAAAACTTGCTTTGAATAGTAAATATTTACATTATAACGTCAGCGCGAGAAAATGCGTGCCTGACCTCGACATTTACTACAAGATACTATAGATCATAGATGAAAGAAACTGTGGCCAGTTATGTTGAAGAATGTGGTACATATAAACACTAAACAAAGGTGCTGATATACTCTTTATACATACTGTGGCGAGATCGCAGGGTATAAAACTTGCAGAACATAAAGCATAATGTTCAGTTGAACACAACCTCTTGTCGGTAAAATAGCTCGCACAGAGCTAGTGTTTTATGTATTTTACCCAGCCCTAGACGTTGAATAAAATTTCTTGGATCTTACTTTCTCTTCATTTTTTTGGACTTGCCCGTGGGCAAATGCCTTGCAAACTTGAGCTTGCCCAAAGCGAATTTGAGCTTGTCCCGGGAATTGGGGAAGTGGGATTTGTAAATCCCTAATTGTTTTTTAAAAAAAGAAAGAGATTGATACTTTTTCTGAAACCTATCTTTAGGAGGTTCAAAGATCAGTTAAAGATCAATTTTGCAAATATATGTAGATGAATGAACTTCTGAACGTGGAATCTGAACACACAACTTTTAATCTAAAAAACATTGCTTAACTTTAACACAGTGGTGACAGACAACCATTACGAATACTACTAAGTTGAAACAGTGGTGACAGACAAGCATTACGAATACTACTAAATTAAAACGCAGTGGTGACAGACAAGCATTACGAATACTATTAAATTAAAACGCAGTGGTGACACACAAGCATTACGAATACTACTAAATTAAAACGCAGTGGTGACAGACAAGCATTACGAATACTATTAAATTAAAACGCAGTGGTGACACACAAGCATTACGAATACTACTAAATTAAAACGCAGTGGTGACACACAAGCATTACGAATACTACTAAATTAAACACAGGCATTACGAATACTACTAAATTAAAACGTAGTGGTGACACACAAGCATTACGAATACTACTAAGTTGAAACAGTGGTGACAGTCAAGCATTACGAATACTACGAAATTAAAACAGTGGTGACACACAGGCATTACGAATAATACTAAATTAAAACACAGTGGTGAAAGTCGAGCATTACGAATACTACTAAATTAAACACAGTGGTGACGCAGGCATTACGAATACTAAATTAAAACACAGTGGTGACAGACAAGCATTACGAATACTACTAAATTAAAACAGTGGTGACAGACAAGCATTATGAATTCTACTAAATTAAAACACAGTGGTGACAGTCAAGCATTACAAATCCTACTAAATTAAAACAGTGGTGACACACAAGCATTACGAATACTACTAAGTTGAAACAGTGGTGACAGTCAAGCATTACGAATACTACGAAATTAAAACAGTGGTGACACACAGGCATTACGAATAATACTAAATTAAAACACAGTGACGACACAAGCATTACGAATACTACTAAATTAAAACAAAGTGGCGACACAGGCATTACGAATACTAAATTAAAACACAGTGGTGACAGACAAGCATTACGAATACTACTAAATTAAAACACAGTGGTGACAGACAAGCATTACGAATACTACTAAATTAAAACAGTGGTGACAGTCAAGCATTACAAATCCTACTAAATTAAAACAGTGGTGACACAAGTATTACGAATACTACTAAATTAAAACACAGCGGTGACACAAGCATTACGAATACTACCAAATTAAAACACAGTGGTGACACAGGCATTACGAATACTAAATTAAAACACAGTGGTGACAGTCAAGCATTACGAATACTACTAAATTAAAACACAGTGGTGACAGACAAGCATCAGATTCACTGCTAACAAGAGTTTTAACTGTCAAACCCATGCTTTTTCTCTTGTCACACCACTTGTTCGCCTGTCTGTCCTTTAATCTCATATTGTATTGTGTTAGTCAAACCATTCAATAAATAGTTGCATATACAGCAAGCAGGTACATCAAATGTAATTTATTTATCACCATATTTGAACTACTTGGGTCATCATGACTAACACATCGATACCTCCCTTGAACAAACTGCATATTGTTCACATTGGTTGGCGGGAAAGGTTCCAAATATAACTAATGTGCTTAGCAAAGAAAATGACCCAACTTCCATTGAAAGTTCCATTGATTTTGCGATTAAGAGAGTCTTAGTCGATGATCTAGTATTCGTAATGCCTGTGTCACCACTGTGTTTTAATTTGGTAGTATTCGTAATGCTTGTGTCACCGCTGTGTTTTAATTTAGTAGTATTCGTAATGCTTGTGTCACCACTGTTTTAATTTAGTAGGATTTGTAATGCTTGTCTGTCACCACTGTGTTTTAATTTAGTAGTATTCGTAATGCTTGTCTGTCACCACTGTGTTTTAATTTAATAGTATTCGTAATGCTTGTCTGTCACCACTGTGTTTTAATTTAGTAGGATTCATAATGGCTGTGTGTCACCACTGTGTTTTAATTTAGTAATATTCGTAATGCCAGTGTGTCACCACCGTGTTTCACGTTAGTATTATTCGTAATGCTTGTCTGTCACCATTGTGACGAAATTGTCCTTAAGGGAAATGTTTTGGGAATACCCCTTTGACTCGCTGTACAGATTTCAAAAGAAGGGTTCATGAGGAGGTATAGTATGAGACAGAGTAACGGAGAGAGAGAGAGAGAGAGAGAGAGAGAGAGAGAATAGTTTCCACGACTCTTTTCAGATAAACGTGGAAATATATTTCAAAAACTTCCAATGCCAATGCGCCTTCAAATATAGTCGTCGTTACCATATTTCTACTTATGATACCTATTTGTCATTAAAATATGGTCGCCATTTGTCAGAGAATTATATTATCAAGACCTTTCTCATTTACACAAATGATGTCGGTACGAAGTTACATACGGTTGTCGTTACAAACTTTATATTAATGTTACCGACTTGTCATTAAGCATGGTCGCCATTGCTAAAAATACTAAAATCTTTTTAAACAAATAAAAGAAAACAATTCTTCGTCAAAACCGATTAACAGATTTAGAGCAAATTTGACAGAGAAGAAACTCAGATGTGCACAAATGATTCTGTTCCACCATTAGATATGGCTGCCGTTACTGAAAAAGAGCACCACAATAATAATAGTTGTAGTAGTAATAATAATAATAATAATAATAAGACGACAATGAGATCGACAACGCAGAGAATGACTCGACATCAATAATGCTAATCATGTAGACAGGACTACCGTGTTACTCATAAAATAATTCTTTACTTATTGGAACGTATATAAAATCAGAGTAAATAGGCATACCCGTGGTATATAAAATCAGAGTAAACAGGCATACCCGTGGTATATAAAATCAGAGTAAACAGGCATACCCGTGGTATATAAAATCAGAGTAAACAGGCATACCCGTGGTATATAAGATCAGAGTAAACAGGCATACCCGTGGTATATAAAATCACATTAAACAGGCGTACCCGTGGTATATAAAATCACAGTAAACAAGCATACCCGTGGTATATAAAATCACAGTAAACAGGCATACCCGTGGTATAATAAAATCACAGTAAACAGGCATACCCGTGGTTTATAAAATCACAGTAAACAGGCATACACGTGGTATTAGTTGTTTCACTTTTTGTAAGTAATTTGTTTACCAGGCGTTGCAATATATAAATAATGTATTCAGTGATGTATTTATTTCACCCAACCTCGCCTTTTTAGTGCATGCAGTTCATTGCATCGTTCCCATTTCAATGGATGTCACTTATTGAAATTTGGAAAAAGGGTTTCAGGATTCTAAAGGAAAGGGAAAACTTATTTATATCAATTATCTTGATATTGCCTATGCAACCGTCGATTAGTATTGAGAGCAGGACAACATAAATTTTAGATAAAAAAAATTGTACATACACATATATGCATGCATTCATACAGGCCGAGCCGTCGTAAGGAGTGGGCGATACGGGCGACCGTCCGGGATGTCAAGCCCCGGATGTGTGTGTGTGTCGCCATATTGCGGAGTTTGCGGTATTTTTTTCCGGGGAAGGGGCCGAATGCAACTCTCGCAAACTTGCGACGGTCCTGCATACAGACAGATCAATCTGTTCTCTATCTTTCCATCTGTCTGCTCTCTCTCTCTCTCTCTCTCTCTCTCTCTCTCTCTCTCTATATATATATATATATATATATATATATATATATATATATATATATATATATATATATATATATATCTGATATATATATATGTGTGTGTGTGTGTCCGTCTGTCTGCGTGTTCGTGTATGTGTGGATGGAGAAAAGGATAGATGGATGAACAGATGTATCATATGCAGGCAAGTAGATAGGTAAGTGGTAGGAAAGTTGCCGTGTGTGCGGCCGCGCGCGTGTGTGTGTGCGGAGGGGGGGGGGCATAAATAAATTAAGTTTCCACTGTCACATTTTTAAAGGTGATAACTGAACCAAGGTTTTTAATGTAAGCATATGTTTCATGCGTTATAAATTTTCAGTACTGAATGATGAACAAAGCTTCTTGAGGAGAAAGCATTGTACGATACCGTTTTTTTTTTTTTGTCCCCTCGACTTTAGGTAGCAGTCCGCTATTTTAAACAATATGTGTTCACATTTCGATCTGAGTGTAGAATATGATTTCCTGACACAATTAAAGGCTGATAGATTTAAGTCTTTCCATATAAATGACATAACTGTTGACAAGGATTTGAGATTTGTTATATACGTATACATGTATTTCATGTGAACCATGAAGAAACGTATTCAACTTTATACTTCTCTAGTGTTGATAAGCACATATACGGTCAAGCTATTTCTGCCGGTGGCTTTGGGGTCATAATTTATTTTGTGTCTCATGGCATGTTACTTTTACAATGTTTTTTCTTTTTCATTTTCTTTCATTTTATTTTCATTCACACACACACACACACACACACACATGTAGGTAGAAAAACTGAGGATCAAAAGTTTTTCTCCCAGTTTTCGATGGGTGTTTGTGTTTTTAAGGTCTCAGGCAATTGATGCATATATTCCTGGACGAAACAACTTATTCAAGCGATGTCGAGTATTCGAGTAATTGTTCTCAGTTATCAAGTTTTACTGTACTATCATTATTGCTATTATTTTATCGCTGTTGTTGTAAATGTTGTCATCCCTGTTATCATCATTGTCATAATCATCATTAATAGCAGCAGATGAAAAAGCAAAAACATCATTATGTTTTGCCATCATTTTGCACACCTGTTAATTACCCAACTGCAGATGGAGATAACTATGAATACATCATGTAATTTGTAACAATCAATTAGACTCTGATATGGTTGCACATTAGGTACATCAAGGTGTCAAGTACATGCTTTTAACTGCTTTCCGTTTATATACACAAGCAGTAAAACGTCAAATAAAGTGACTCATTGTTGCCCTGAAGGGGACATTCACAGTTTTAGTTAAAGTATGTAAAATGGCCACAGGTACACATTTTAAAATGTTAAGATTTATACAGAATTTAATGTAATAATTGTTATCTTGAATTCGAGCAGGATTTTTTTTTTAATATCCTAGTATTCGCTGCGCCACATAGGTAACTTATTTCTTTCTGGAAAGAAATTAAAACATTCTATGTAAATACAAGGAAAAGAATATTACATTACAGAAGAGACAATCAATTCAATAATGGGATATCTTAAAACTTTGTTTTTCTCTCTTTTTTTTCTAATTGGATTTCTTTCTCAAATTGTGTCTTGGCGTAAATTTGTGGCTTTCTATGTATGTATGTATGTATGTATGTATGTATGTATGTATGTATGTATGTATGATTGCATCATGTATGTATGTAGTGGATATGTTGACATAACTGGACTATAGTGAAATTGAAATTACGCTCCCAATTCGTGTGGGCGCAAATAATAAATACATAGATTTTGATAAATTCAAATTCCAATTTCGTCAGTATATACACTATTCGAAACATACTAGACCAGTCACACTCGAGGGTATTATTTCACAAATATAAAATTACTAGACCAGTCAGATTGCGAAGACAGTTAGCAAACACAGAACGGAAGGTACAGGGCAAAGTTGCTTGTTCTAGTACGTCTCATAATGTAGAGAAAGTTAACACACACCTATATGTATGTCACCTACCTGGGTTGACAGATCTTTTATAAAATCAATATTACGAAAGCCGTGTGCTGTCTGAAGCAGACAGCTTATGAAAATAACTGTTCCTTTGTGCTTATAAAATGAACTTGAAATAGTACAACTCACGTTAACTTTTCCTATTCTTAAAATATAGAAATCAATTCTCGCAGTATAGGCATCACTATTTTCAGTAAGGGCACTTATGAATCTTTAAAATATCAAAATACTACAAACGTTATCAGCTGGTTTTTATTTATAATTTTGAGAACTAACCTACGAAGTTCAACAAGTGAAAATGATCATGCAGAGCAAACAATCTTCTGAGATGTACATCAGAAGTTAGGCCCAATTTTGTACACTCAACTTCAAATGATCGTTATCATTCAGATATCAAAATAAAGAAAAGTGTAAGTCTTTCGCACTCTCTCTAAGATATACACATTCATTTTTATAACCGTGATGACAAGCAGGAAAATCCGGGGAAACCTTCTCTTTAATGTTTAACCTTGTGCAAAACTGCAAAACTCCGGACCGGATCCTTAAGACAAATTTTGAACATTATGCAAAACCCTTTTGTCTCTCTTTTATATGATAGAGTATCTTTTTTTTCTGAATAAAATGGTATATTATTATTGATGCTATGGGCAAAACTAGTGTATTTATGCCTTTTTTGCTCTTCTACATACAACATACCTTGGGACAGCATTGTGTGTGAAATATACATACTCACTGGGAACTTAAAAGTCTTAAGATATAGACATAAAAGCAACTAAATTTAAAATTGCTGAATAAAAGCAGAAATTGTTGTTTTTATTTACTTTTAATAAAGTAAGGAAAAATAGCTACAATGCTGCTTCAGAGACTTCCATATACTGATGTATGATTAATTAGCAAACATTTGTACCTTGTAACATTTTGACCCCTGTGACTCTAGTTTGTTCTAGGCCTTTTCTGTTGTAGAATTTATCTGTGACACTTTCATGTTTCTATCTTCTAGAATAACATAGGCTGCTATGTTGAAAAAGTGCAATGTGCATTTTGAAAATAATCATTCCACTTTTTACATTTGTATATGGGTGGGTGGGGGTGGGGTTGACACTTTGGTGTTAATGCCTAATTTTCCGTGGAAGAAATGCATAGTAATTACTCATAAAATTATCTAAATGTATTATATTGAATTATTTCATCTCTATCGCTCAAAATAAATCATACAATAGAAACATATATTTGGTCTTAAAGTTCTGCTCTCTGGTTTTGTGTAAAGGAAGGCCAAAGGTATAGGTTAAAGTTTTTTGCTCTACAATTCTCACAATGTAGCGAAAGTTAGCACATACATATATGTCTTTCCCCTATGCTCTACAATTCTCACAATGTAGCGAAAGTTAGCACACACCTATATGTCTTTCCCCTATGCTCTACAATTCTCACAATGTAGCGAAAGTTAGCACACACCTATGTCTTTCCCCTATGCTCTACAATTCTCACAATGTAGCGAAAGTTAGCACACACCTATATGTCTTTCCCCTATGCTCTACAATTCTCACAATGTAGCGAAAGTTAGCACACACCTATATGTCTTTCCTCTATGCTCTACAATTCTCACAATGTAGCGAAAGTTAGCACATACATATGTCTTTCCCCTATTTGGATTGACAGTTATTTTTTATCACCATTAAGAAAGCCGTGTGCAGTATGAAATAGACTACTGATGAAAATGACTGTTGTGCTCAGAAAATGAACTTGAAATTGCACCAATCACACTAACTTTGATTGTTCGTAAAAGCAAAAATGAATTTTCAAAGTCTAATCACTATTATCTTCCAAAAGAGCACTAATGAATATACATATATATATATATATATATATATATATATATATATATATATATATATATATATATATATATATATATATATATATATATATATATCTCTACAAAAAGTTATAACGGCGCAAATTCAAAACGGTTTCCCAACGTTTCGTGCTTGACAAGCTCTTTGTCTGGGGAGTAAACAGCTTACATATACAAAACAGACACGTAATGTGCTTAGTGTTTTATTTGTGGATGTAATGTGCTTAGTGTTTATTTGCGGATGTAATGTGCTTAGTGTTTAATTTGTGGATGTAAGTTGTTTCTTCCCCTGACAAAGAACTTTCTTACCTCGAAACGTTTGGAACTGTTTTGTATTTTCGCCGTTATCATATTACGTTGGAAAACTGTTTTATATTTGCGCTGTTATCATATTCTCTCTCTCTCTCTCTCTCTCTCTCTCTCTCTCTCTCTCTCTCTCTCTATATATATATATATATATATATATATATATATATATATATATATATATATACACACACACATACATAACAAAATGCAAGAAAAGCCAAAAATCATACCAGTACGCTGATCAAAAAATCAAAAATATATTTCATTCAGTAAGGATTTCATAGTTTAAAGGTTCATTAAAGAAGGAGAATAAATAACAGTCAAAAGGGTAATTAGGTTTGTGGACAGTTTTAGAGTCCGGAGACAGTTAATCGAATACCTGGTTAAAAAGTGGAGTGATGAAACAGTTCACAAATGTGACCCCTAAATAGTGTGAATGCATTTTCCTGGGTAGCACTTTTAGTCTGTTACTTAAATTCGTGGATCAGTGACTGGGTCATACTACAGTGACTGGGTCATACTGCAGTGACTGAGTCATACTGTTTCCACAGAAAGATTATTGTTCGTTGTCTCGGTAAATTTGTGCTTTGTAGCAACCACGAAAGTCACGAAAATCGGTGCCCCGCAAAATAGTCAATTCACAGTATTTGATGTGAGTCATTAACCGGTATGAAAACATGGATAGCTTTGAAAGGTTCAATGAAACAGCCATACCACCTGAACATGTTTTATTCATCTCTTAATGGATTCCGTTATATCGAATGACAATTACTAGTATGCACATGTTAACCTTCAGACACTTGCAGATCTTCAGGATTACTACGCAAAGAAAGATACATTGAAGCTATGACATTTTTGTACAAATTTCAGTATGCAGTATTCAGTATGGTTGTTATGAACGCAAGAGCTGCTGCTCCTCTATGTTCATCTCTGATTCGTCTATCTCAGCTTGGTAGAATATGGTACTTCTAATGTTTCTGTTTTCTCTATACTAAAGTCTTCTTTCATCGGATGGTCTTTCCAGTATTGATCTAATCTTCTTTAAAATGTTTTCACTTTTGTGGCGTTGACTACATTTTAAGGTAAACTGTTGCATATGACTGCTACTCGGTTGGTGAAATAATGTTTCCGTATGTCAAGACGGCAACGTTCCTTCTGAATTTTTAGTTTGTTTCCACGAGTAGTAGTATTCGAGTTTAACTAAAACAGCTCGGGTGATGCTTTCTAATCATAAATTTCAGTCAACATCTTCAAAGTCTCTATTATATCTCCACGCAGCCTGCGGTAATTTAGAGTTGGTAATTTCAGAATCTGTTATCTCCACGCAGTCGGCGGTATTTTAAAATTGGTAATTTCAGAATCTGTAGTCGCTCTTCAAAGTCTTATCATTTAGGCGAGGAAATATTTTGGTGACTCTTCTTTGCACAAGTTTTATTGATTCTATGTCTTTCTTTTTATATAGACTCCACACTGTTGGCATATTCTAAGTGAGGTCTGACGAGGGCTTTGAATAGTCGACAGAAAGATGTATAGCCTACGAAGGTTCGTCGTATAATGCCGACTATCTGACTGGCTTTGTTGACCTGAATCTGAATATGTTTGTCAAATGCTAAATGCTTGTCAGTGTTAACACCAATGTCCTTCTCCATCTCTACCATTTCTAAATCAGTCACGCCTCCATGATATTTGTTCATAGTATAATGAGGGTCGTCACATACCTTTTGTTTGTTGCATATCTTGAAACATTTGTATTTCTCAAGATGGAAACGAAGGAGCTACTTTGCACTTGAAATGTCAGCGTGAAAAATTACAAATATACCCTGCTCCTGGATTAGCACATATTGCAAGTGTAAAGATATAAGGTATATAAATTCAAATTTTAGCACTCTATGACCCGTTGCTGATTATTTAGAGTGGGATCGGTGGAGAAATTCTAATGATACTACATAGATACGCCAAAAAAAAAGTCCTGAATACCGATCCGAAAATTAAGGTAAGATAAAATAAAATGAAGGAATATAATAAGGAATTAGACTTACACTCTTTAATGATAGGCCATGAGCCAATACATGATAGGCCATGAGCCAATACATGATAGGCCATGAGCCAATACATGATAGTAAAACTTTAGATGAGCAACTGATGAACAAATTAAATGGGTAGAAGAAAATATGCCTGAAATATCAGACGACTTTGACACTGTCTGAAATTTAGACGTTGCGTGGGAGATTCCATTGCATTTGTATGACTATTTCAATGACAGAAATTTGCTCCAGAAGAATACATTTTAGGCGAAAATGATTTATCAGAGTTAGAGATGAAGTTGATAAATAATTACAAAAGTATTAAATCAACTGTACTGAAACTGTTATATGCATTGAAATCAAAGAAATGTGCCATTCACTACAGAAATCTTAAGTTTTACATACAGCTAGGTTTAAAACTGAAAAAAGAAACAGAGAGTTGTATTCTTTGAACAATAAATCATACACTTAAATAAATACAAATTTAAGACACAAAACAATGAATTGAAATTAACAAAACCAATTTACAGTTGATCTAGTATTAGAGTAAAACAAGTGGTTGATGTATACATTCTAGAACAATTAAGTTCAAAAACAAGTTGGGTGACAGAATGAGGTTACTTATGACCTATACAAATTCATTGCTTATGTTGAGACACAAAACGTTGACATTTACACGAAAGATAAAATTAAGTTGTATGACCCTAGTGACTAACAAAAGGACAACATATTTTGTATCCCACAAATAACTAAGAAACTTCCTGGACTTTTTATGAATGATTTGAATGGTGTTCTCTTTAAAAAGCAATGTGGTCTTCCCAGTAGGCTCTACTCCTTTAAAACGGACAAATATGACAAGAACATCTGTAAAGGAATTAAAAATGCTTAATCAAACAATCAAAGAATCGAAAGGTACAAAGATTCTTTATTTAATCACAGGGAAAATTACTAGGAAATACATTTTCTTAGCTCGTACAATCATGAGATGCATAACATAAAAATTAATAAATGAGCCTTATCTGTGTATGACAAAAAGCGTCCTTTTCTTTTGCTGACATCTTAAACACATTATATTACGGACACGTAATGATGCCGTTGGACCCAAGGTTCGCCTCGCCTCTGCCGATAATGGCAATGTGTGCTTATGGTACAGTACAGTACTTTGTATTGAAAAGAAAACACATGTCTCATTCAAAGTTTATTCCTTTGTTCTGTTCGACGTGTTATTGATTTTTCCTTTCATTTCGTCTGGGCTAACATGGTTTTCTTAAAAAAAAACAGTTTCCTTTAGGTTTTGTGTGTACTGTTGTGGAAGATAGCCCAAACCCTAACATTCTTACTTAGGTCCTTTATAACAGAGCTGTACTTATTTTCGATAATTCCTATTGTTATTTCAAGAAACTAAAAGCATGTTTGATTAGGTTGATTGCTTTCTTTTTTTACATAGTCAATATTGCCACAGTCATCAAAGAGAAACAAAGTGTTTGCACCATGATAGATACCAACTAGTAACTCTGTCTGTCGCATTTATCTTCGGGATATATGAGGATAACGTTTTCATCCTTGAGTAACCACTTTCTGTTGTAGGTCGTATTGACCAGAAAGGTTGGAGAGCTGATAGCGATATAATCAAAAGAGATTTGTGTTCAGTCTCTAACAGATTGAGTGCAAACTCTTTTTCCACAGTTTGTCACTCCATAAATTATCGTGTTATTAGGCTCATTCAGGTACATTTATTCATGCCTAAAACATGCATAATTTTAATTGTATTGTTTTGAATGTTTACATGGCATCAGACAAAATACATATCTGGCCATATATTGTTTCCCGCTGACTTGCAGGTCGATATCTTGTTAAACCTTTTGATAATTTATGACTACTACCATGCAATCTGCTATCTCGTGTACTCCTCAAATCAAGCTAGATACAATGATTGTCAGTGCAACAACATTTAACATGTATTATACTAATTTACGTTTGCTTTCGTTGCTCATCAAAAAACTATTTAATGGCTTCTGAAAACTGTTGTCTAAATTGAAAACCTTGACAATAAACCATATTTGGCAGGCCTTCTATAGTCACTAATGTTTTTTATATTGCAGAGTTGAAACCTTTTCTGGATCACTTTCTTTACATTTATTTATACAGCATCAATACATTACACTTATGATTCATTTATAGCTTAGCTGTATGCTGTTAACTCCAAATCCGGTGTAAAATCAAAAATAGCCAGGATCAAGATCTTCAATAAACCCTGCTTCTTCATTTAGATGACATATTCAGGTCGATATAATTTGTACTTATCAAAGGTAGACGGGCATAATTTAACCCAAAAGTTGGAACTAATTTTTGAGGTGTAACGTCATCTTCAACAATATCCAACAACCCTCCTTTTTCTTTATCAAATCATATTGCAGGCAGACCGCAGCCCAATAAAGGTTTGCTGTTTTCGAAGTAACACATTTGTGTAGAAGGAATTTTAAAAACCCAGAGTGATGCCGAACACGGGCTCCAGCCGTTAAAGTTTTTTTGTCCAATTTGTATCCTTGTTGAAAGAGTGTTGTTCCTTTGGAACACCTCACCTGTCGTGATGGCTTTATACTACCTTTGTTGCAACGATGATATTCTTTCTATTCGCCGTAAGCTTCCCCGAAATCACGTTCTCTTTAAATTTCTTCCTTTCGTCCAAAAGATTGTTTTTTCAATCCGTCTATATCATCTTAGCTTTACATATTGCTTATTATCTTTCTGATTGCATTGTTTTAACTCCCTGTATTTATTGTACTCGTTGATGATTAAAATATCACTTATTTTTTTGCTTATCATGTCGTCGTTAATATTTAACTTATTAATAGCAGATCTTACGATTTCTTCATGTTTTAAAACTTTGTTGCAAATGTTTCCCTGAAAGCTTTATAACAGATCCTATAATGTCGCACCAAACTAAAAGCACAAGGAACAACTACACTAGTAGCTATTTTTGCAAATGCAGCTACTGTTACACCCAATCCAGCTACTGTAACACCCAATCCTGCTACTGTTACACCCAATCCTGCTACTGTTACACCCAATCCTGCTACTGTAACACCCAATCCTGCTACTGTTACACCCAATCCAGCTACTGTAACACCCAATCCTGCTACTGTTACACCCAATCCTGCTACTGTTACACCCAATCCTGCTACTGTTACACTCAATCCTGCTACTGTTACACCCAATCATGTTACTGTTACACCCAATCCGCCTAAAACTGTAGCTATGCTAACCTCAATTTAAACATTGTACGCTACTTTGCATGTCTTTCTAACACCTCTAAACTGTTCGATATTCTTAACTAAATCATTTTTAATCTTGATGATTGTTTTAAACCTGAAAAACATGAAACTCATAGCACCGGGCAAATTAAGACTGTTATCTACTGGTTTTATCCCAAGCAACATCATAATTAGAGGTTTGTAAACTATTTCAAAAAGTGAACTATACCAGCTCATGCAAACATGAATATCAATATAAATGATTGCATGTTTATTTCGTTGTCAATATTGTTTCTTGGCGTTTCAAAATTGGACTTGGTCCACACTTTGTGATTGCTATACGTCATCTGAACGTCCAAGTATCTGATCGCGTTGGCAGATCTGACAGTAGGAATATCGTCATCATTATCGTTCTTCGCGGACTCAACATACTTTTGACTTACTTTGTCTTACATTTTGTCCGCTCAAATTGCTTCTTATACAGCAACAGATTACTTATTAGCCTTTGGAATAGCATCCTGTAGGAGAATGGATGAATACCATCCTGTAGGAGAATGGATGAATACCATCCTGTAGGAGAATGGATGAAGGAGTTCAAGAGCCTTGTAGTATAATTAGCTCTATGTTTTACCAGGAAGACTTTGATAACAAACATCGAAAATGGGGACGTGGTCATCAACCTGCTGCAATAAGAAACTAAGTCAATCGTATGAGTAAGGTGCAACAAGATTTCAGTGCATCTGGAGTTTGTCTTGTTGTTAACATAAACTATTCACACACCAAGACTTGTGTTATGCATTTGTTGTGGTGAAGGAATGCTTGTGGCAAAGTGTCCCATATCTGATCAATACAGACTTAGCTCCCCTGTTGAGTGTGCTAAAGTCCTGAAAAACACCCACAAATATTATTACCAAATTCAAGGCCAGATGGCCGTTAGCAATAGGAAGTACTCTCACTTTGTGATATGGACACTAAATGGATCACTGTTCAAAGAATAGTTTTTGATGACATACTGTGGAGTAGTCTGGCGGATAGACGAAATGACTTCTATTGTAAGGCTGTCCTTCTGCATCTTTATTCATGAAGAATGCAAAGAGGCTTGCTTCTGTGTTAGTACTTATATAAAGCTGTAACTTCTTGTGATGGTGCATACATGTAAGTGCGTGTGCATGTGCGCGCACACGTGCATGTATATGTGTGCGTGTTTGAATCATGTTATTAGTCATCTTGAATGCGTATATGTCATGTTCGTGGAATTTTGTTTTTGTTTTTGTTTTTTGCTTTTGTTCTTAAGGGGGAAGATGGTGTGTCTTGTTATATCAAGTTTATATGAGTGTATTATAACCCTTCTATTCACTGAACGTTCAAGAGTAATACTCAGTGTTTCACTATTACTTCTTGAACACAGCGGCCGCAGTAACTTCACCCAATCTGCACCAAAAGAATAATTATAATATTTGTATTTCTTACACATAGAGAAACCACTTGTGGTTGTTTTCTTATTAATAATCAATTACATCCTTGAAACTAGCATAATGTTATTATGGAAATCTCAATTACTTTGTACAGGTATACAAAACACAGCATAATGTTATTATGGAAATCTCAATTACTTTGTGCAGGTATACAAAACACAGCATAATGTTATTATGGAAATCTCAATTACTTTGTGCAGGTATACAAAACACAGCATAATGTTATTATGGAAATCTCAATTACTTTGTACAGGTATATAAAACACAGCATAATGTTATTATGGAAATCTCAATTACTTTGTGCAGGTATACAAAACACAGCATAATGTTATTATGGAAATCTCAATTACTTTGTGCAGGTATACAAAACACAGCAGAATGTTATTATGGAAATCTCAGTTACTTTGTGCAGGTATACAAAATACAGCATAATGTTATTATGAAAATCTCAATTACTTTGTGCAGGTATATAAAACACAGCAGAATGTTATTATGGAAATCTCAATTACTTTGTGCAGGTATACAAAACACAGCATAATGTTATTATGGAAATCTCAATTACTTTGTGCAGGTACACAAAACACAGCAGAACATAAACAGTAAACAACTGACATTACCGGAAGACATCTGCTATTTAAATCTGTTATATAATTTAGAGAGCCTACACGATTATAGTATAAAATGAAAAGAAAATTTGCTTGTTCCTTGTGAATAACAAATACATTATGTCAATATTCAACAATCTGCAAATAACAATGTTCTCTAATTATTCTTTAAGCACTAACGGTGGTTGTAGATGAATTAGTTTGTAGTATTTTCCATGTATTTGACAATTGATTGGCCATGGATATCACACCCTGCAGCAGTCTGAAATTTGTATCCTCTCTATTGCTTTCTCAAAGTATATCCGTAGATTAACTATGATTTTAGTCTGTTATAATACGCGCTTAGAAAGTGTCTTGTGTTTACTTTTAAATGGTTTAATGATTGCATCTATGCTTTTTGGGGTGGTCAAGTCTGATATAAAAATAAAATATAAGAAACTTCTCTGCCATAATGGCGTTATCTTCCTCGCATTGATAAAAAATGCCACTCAAGGTAGTAATTTGCTTGTAACTGGTACTTTCTGTGTACAAGTCTGAAACAAAAGTAACCATACTTGCAAGATTTATTCCAACTAAAGATTTAAAAGTCGTATGTGATTTGTAATCACCATACCTGGCAGAAATGAGTACTAGGGAACTAGGGGTTTCTGTTTTGCTGAATACTTTTTTCTTGAAGAATGAAGCATAATTTCTTCATTTGTCTCCTTACCTGGCCATTTCAGCAGAAAACTAAGCTGTATATTTAGATAATTAATCCATCAAGATAGTCAATCCACTTCTTGCATACAATTTCACGTGTATTTCACGTGTATATTTCGGAATATATCCGCTAAATCTTCCAACGGAAGCCCAAGCCTGAGTCTCAAAAGCACAAGGCAAAGACAAGCTAAGACTTGGACTGGGTTTCGACAACGTAGTCAAGTCAAAACATTTTTGTTTAGAGTCGGTACATGCTAAAACAAAGCACAACACAAGCTCTTGTGAACTTTTTTTATCAGTATATATTTTCATAGGCTGACTGTTGTGGGTAGATGGAGTGTGTTTTAATACAAGTTATTAATGATTTGAAGCACCCACAGATAAAACGGCTAGAAATCTTTCTGACATTCATATTTTGAGCATAATCCCCAGCGCGCGCACGGTCTCTCTCTCTCTCTCTCTCTCTCTCTCTCTCTCTCTCTCTCTCTCTCTCTCTCTCTCTCATCATTTTCTTCTTCTTCTTCTTCTCTTAATATTATTATTAATATTATTATTATTTCATAAACCGCAGCATCATTAATAATAATAAGAAGAAGAAGAAGAAGAAGAAGAAGAACTGAAAGTTTTAATGTCCGTTTTAGGAAAAGGTATGGCAAACTGGGAAAGTTCCTTGGTCCTTTCACTCCCGCAAAGTGCTGACTTCAAATCTTTATGGAGCGTAAATTGTGAGCTTGAAATCCATCTTCACTAATTTGCACCGCTTTATCCAAATTGTTTCGTCTTTCTGAGTTCGATGTAAATCTGTGCAAGATAATCATCTTTTATCCATCTACCTATTTATTACTGTGATTGGAACAAATGCAACAATATATTTGTTATGTTGCCATTGTAACATTCTAACAGAATAATTCATGCCACGCACGTCATGAATCAATACTTGCCGGAAGTTTGTTTAACTGTCTACTCCAACATAAAAGAGTGCTGCCCTAAGGGCAGCTAAATCACATTTTCACATTCATTTATATTCGTGAAATATTTCAATCATCTCTATAAAAACTGCTGAATTAAATGCAATGTAGCCTTGTGTCAATATTAATTATGTGCAAAAATAAAAAATAAAAAAAATAAACAAGCAAAATATATTCTGTGTTCTCTAATTGTCTTCATAGTCTGACTAGTCTAGTGATTTTTATTTGTGAAACGATATCATCGAGACTGATTGGTCCAGTAATTTTAGAATAGTGGATTTATTGACAGAACTGGAATTTTAATATCTCAACATTTCTCTAAGGATTTGTTTATTTATGCGAAAAATATCTATTACTTTTAAGTTTACTATGGTTGAGTTTACTCCATATATCAACTATTATTTATACATGTATGAACGTATGCATGCATGTATGTTGTTGGCCAGTTTATAACGGCACTTTGAGCACAATACAGATTATATCATGCCGAGGAAATGTGAGTTAAGTGCCTTTCCCAAGGAAACACAGAGGCAGCTGACCCGTTCTGACCAATGCGGGTATCGAACCCTCGATCGTTGGATTACGAGTCCAACGCGGCGCCCATGTATGTATGTATGCATAGATGGATGCATGGATGTTTCAGAAAAAAAGAAAGAAATCGCGTTAGGAAAAATTAGAGATGGATACCTACCTATCTACCTACCTACCTACATTAATATTTGGATATATATATATATATATATATATATATATATATATATATATATATATATATATATATATATATATATATATATATATAGCTATATGGATGGATTATACTAACGTTTTGCATATAGACCAAACCACGTGAAATAAACATTGATGGATTTATCTACATTGTTTTGATACTTTTTATATTCCTTCCATTTTAGACAGTTTTTGTAACTTTGTGTTATGTATCTATATAAAACAAATAGAAAAGTAAAAGTCAGTGAAGAATAAAGAACTGAATAAATATTATAATAAGTTTCACAAAGTGTACTTATTTATATTACGGCAAATGCATCAATTCTGAAATAACTTCTTTATCTTGATAAAAAAAGGAGGAAACGTAATCTTGACACCAGTACTCAATATATTATAAAATTTATTATACAGTACGATATCAGCTTTAGCTATATTTACAATCAATATTGGTGAACATCTGTTGGACAAGTAAGCAATCAGTAACAACTTAAAATATATTGCCAGCAATTGGTGGATAAATTCTGTTCTGCATGAACTGATCCATAAAAACGGAAGCGGAGCAATAGTGTATTTCCGTGCAGACGACAAAGTTAAGGAAGCAATTAAACGACATGCGTCAGTCACCGCTTCAAGGGACAGCGTATACAAACTCGCGCCAACACTTACCTATGGAGAATTCTCTAGGTCCAGGATGTAGAAGTGTACCACTGTATTAATAGTGTACTTTGCAGCGAGTAAAAGTGGGATTTATCGATGTAATGATATTTTAAATTTAAATGTTGTTGTTAGTCAGAATTTTTGCCATTTTGTCCTTTATTTTACTAAGTCTTGGATGCATATTGGAGTCATGGTACAATTTGCAAATTAATCTCGTGACTTGCGGCACATGCACACAGCTGCTTCTGCATGTAGGCCAAATATTTGATATGTCAGATATTGAGGAGTTTACGATCGAAAATAACATCAGTTTGAGGTCAGGAATACTCGCCACTCACATATGTGCAGAAGGACAAACGTATTGCACCAATACCGATCAGGTAATCAAGGACAACTATATAGACGATGAAAAAACGGTCCTTCTAAATGGAATCATGGGTAAGTGTACAAGGGTGTGTTTTGGCGGTCGTGACCGGAAATACAGTTTAGCCTTAGCAGTTCAGCTGAGTTTTAAACATTAATCTCTTCATCATGGTGATTACCAACGGACATCAACAAACCTTAACAACAATAAAATGGGGAACCAATTTTCTGGTCACAGCTCTAAAACACACACCAAGACAACTGTTTTCCTTTTCTTAGCGTCGATTCACCAAGTAAGTTTACTTGAAACTCCAAACATTCACCAAGTAAGTTTACTTGAAATTGCAAACTGGCAAAGAGCCTAGAGAATGCAGTGTGACTTGTTATATCACTGGTCTTGGGTTCGATTCACGGTACTATGGAAAGCAAGGGTTTACGGTCGTCATTGTATAATCTCTCTCTCTCTCTCTCTCTCTCTCTCTCTCTCTCTCTCTCTCTCTCTCTCTCTCTCTCTCTCTCTTCGGGACTCCAGTTTCCTCAATCTTTCTGAAATGACACAAACAATGCCCTGGTCTACCGTTTCAAAATATGAATCGTTTAATTGACAGACCATTTTCTTTTTTCTATTTTTTTTCGGCAAAGCTATGGTTCTTTTGTGGGGTTTCGAATCCAAAACGCATATCACCGTATTATATATCCGTATCATATATTGACGTCTGTTTATAACAATTTATTTTATGCTAGGCCGTGAATTACTGAATTTTACAAGAGAAATAAATGTGATAATTCACTGGAGGGAATTACCAAAAATATATTTTATCACTGCAGTCGACAGACATCAATAACATTATGACAAAGAAATTTGATCCGCCATTTTGACATTGGCTTGTTCTAGTGGTAAGAATGGCCCCCTATCAAGCAGGCGATCCAGGTTCAAATCCTTTTTACATTGAATTAGGCTAAGAAGGATAATTATGTTACTATTGATATTTTCTGTGCGAATTACACAAAAACAACAGAACATAACCGGCAAACAGTTGACATTCTCGCGCGGGATACCGTAAGAAATTTCCTACTTCAATCTATTATACATATTGATAGCAAATACATTTAAGCATAAAATAAAAAGAAAATTTGCTTTTTCCGTGTGAATAACGGATATATTTCATCTCGTGGGTGAAAAACTCAAGTATTTTCACTCACTTCATGAAATATATCCATTATTCGCTAGATACCAAAAAATATCCTCTAATATAAGACTTTTTTTTTATAAAGATATCACAAATGGACAGAACAGAGATTACGTTAGTAATAATGTCAGCCTTGCAAATATTACGAAATGTACAGAACTTATTTAAATTAGGCGAAAACTAGAAGATTTCTTTCTAAAGTTTCTATTTTTTTTTTTTTTTTGTATTTTTTTTTTTTTTTTTTTTTTTTTGTATTTTTTTTTTCTATTAAAGAATAAAATGGCATGCAGGAAAATGTTACATGAAGGAAAACTAATAGTAAGGCTAGAGAAAATAAAATGTAATATGAATTGACTTTATATTAAGGAAAACTAATAACAAGGCTAGAGAAAATAAAATGTAATTTAAAATGTAATATGAATTGACTTGCTATGGAGGAAAACTAATAACAAGACTAGAGAAAATAAAATATAATATAAAATGTAATATAAATTGACTTGCTATGAAGGAAAACTAATAACAAGACTAGAGAAAATAAAATGTAATATGAATTGACTTGCTATGAAGGAAAACTAATAACAAAGATAGAGAAAATAAAATGTAATATGAATTGACTTGCTATGAAGGAAAACTAATAACAAGGATAGAGAAAATAAAATGTAATATGAATTTACTTACTATGGAGGAGAACTAATAGTATGACGAGAGAAAATAAAATGTAATATGAATTGACTTGCTATGGAGGAAAACTAATAACAAGGCTAAAATAAAATGTAATATGAATTGACTTTATATGAAGAAAACTAATAGTATGGCTAGAGAAAATAAAATGTAATATGAATTGACTTGCTATGAAGGAAAACTAATAACAAGGCTAAATTAAAATGTAATATGAATTGACTTACTATAGAGGAAATCTAATAGTATGGCTAGAGAAAATAAAATGTAATATGAATTGACTTGCTATGGAGGAAAACTAATGGTATGACTAGAGAAAATAAAATATAATATGAATTGACTTTATATGACGGAAAACTAATAGTATGGCTAGAGAAAATAAAATATAATATGAATTGACTTTATATGACGGAAAACTAATAACAAGGCTAGAAAAAGTAAAATGTAATATGAATTGACTTTACAAGAACATTTTGCACAGTGATTATTAAAATGTTTAAGCTGTGGCTTTATTGTGGGGTAACTAGTTTTTTTTGGTGGGTTTGCTATTGTTGTTTGTGTGCATATTTGTCAACATATAAACAAATGGCATGCTTGTTGGTGTCTACATGCCATATTTCATGTATAAACAAATGGCATGCTTGCTGGTGTCTACATGCCATATTTCATGTATAAACAAATGGCATGCTTGTTAGTGTCTACATGCCATATTTCATGTATAAACAAATGGCATGCTTGCTGGTGTCTACATGCCATATTTCATGTATAAACAAATGGCATGCTTGCTGGTGTCTACATGCCATATTTCATGTATAAACAAATGGCATGCTTGTTAGTGTCTACATGCCATATTTCATGTATAAACAAATGGCATGCTTGTTAGTGTCTACATGCCATATTTCATGTATAAACAAATGGCATGCTTGCTGGTGTCTACATGCCATATTTCATGTATAAACAAATGGCATGCTTGCTGGTGTCTACATGCCATATTGCATTTATAAACAAATGACATGCTTGTTGGTGTCTACATGCCATATTTCATGTATTTGGGCAGAATAATATGGTGCTACATGGTCATTACCGACTTTTTTCAGATTTATAAGACTTTTTCACGGTAACGTTCCAAATTTTGCAGCATACTGTCTAATTACAAAGTAAGTAACTAAATAAATATTAATGGCAATCAAAGTATAGTTGAAAATGAAGGCAATATTTCAAAACCTATTTTATCTTTTAAGAGAGTAATTGCCTTTTGCTTTGAAACAGAAATACTGATTACGATACCAAATGCTTGAAAAATTTCATCGTGTGTATATCATCACGTACATTACAAAATTACGGACAATCGAGAAGAAAAACCAATTTTGTCAGACATGACATGGGAGACGCGTTCAATAAATGCAAAATAGCAGCCAAACAACTATGAATTTACAACAAAGGCATCAATGTAAAGTTATTCATATAGACCTTAATATTACAACACAGGCTTGGGTTGACAGGGACTTAGAGATTTCACTTAAACTCTAAAGTTATACTTTATAAATGTACAAGTGCACACTATCACAATACAACTTCTTTACCAGTGAAACGTCCACCCACTCAACTTTCAATAAGGTGCATTTGGAAAATTCCATTGATATTTTTCTGAAAACCTGAAGTACTTCTCATCTCGTCTGAATATGCCGAAGGAATATGTCAATATTTAGTGACGTGGAAATTATAAGAAGAACCCTAAAAGGATCCCAGACAGGACCCACATTAAGTGACATCTAGTACTGACAATACAAGAACAGAAAAAAACTAATTTAGTCCAACAATTTCATACTTTTAGACTCTGTAAATACTTCTGGGGAGAAAAAGATGGAATCTCAAAATTGAACAGTATCTCATACACACCGTTTGATCTACTGAATGGTAGCAATTTTATAAAAGATATGACTTCAAATTTTATAAAAGATATGACTTCAAATTTTATAAAAGATTTGACTTCAAGAACCAATAAAGCATGTAACAAAGGATATTAATAATGACTTTAGGCCTTGTAATCTGAACGTTATTTATAGAGAAGTACAGATTTTGGGTTCAAGTAAAGAAAGATAAAATAGAGAAAAACGGTTGGATTACTGTGTTACTAGCTGATATATATATATATATATATATATATATATATATATATATATATATATATATATATATATATATATATATATATATATATATATATATATATATATATTCGTTCACATCATATTTAATTCAACTGGTATTGAAATATATAAAGATTGACAACTTATTTAATAAAATAAAATGTGACTGATATTTAAAATATTTAAATGTGATGTTCAGAGAACGATTGTTTTATAGGCAGGCTAAATATCTCATGGGATGGCTAAGGTTTGTGTGCAGAAATTTGTTTCATCCAAAACTTTTTGTAGGTAAACTATATTTTTAATGTGAAAATGAAAAGTATAATAAGAAAAATCAATATTGGTGCAGGAACCCAAGCTTGTGTTCTAACATGGACATCTGTCTGTCCGTCTGTCTGTCTGTATATATATATATATATATATATATATATATATATATATATATATATACTAGTATATATATATATATATATGTTCTTTTTCATTCGACGTCAAAAGATTACAATTTGAATATTTCTAAACAAACAAGTTACCTTTTTCTGTGTATCTTCTACATCCTTGTAATTAATACTATTGATAAAAATGTAAAACTGAAATTGTAATTACTGTAAGCCACTGCTGAGATTTTTGTTGAAATTTTAGTTAGAAAACCATTAAATCCAACCAAAACACCAATGCTTTGTCCACAAAAATCGCTCTGTCGACTAACCCGTACCCATATAATGAGTCTATCCGATGCACACACATACACACGCACGCACACACACACGCATATATATATATATATATATATATATATATATATATATATATATATATATATATATATATATATAATAACATTAACGTTAAAACTATAATAATAATTATTATTATCAGCAGTAGTAGTAGGGATATTTGTTTTGGTACACATTAATTCTTTCTAGGATATGTATATATATATATGTATATTTACAATGCGACTGGTATCTCCTTATTTTACAGATGATATGCATTTGAGCCAATATCCGTATGTATGTGCCCTTGTGATGTCCGGAGTTGCTGCTGCAATCATCATGATCCTGGGACAACCCGGTTACTTAAATGACATTGTGCTTGCCGCAGCGACTCTTTCTTCATTGATAACAGGTAATCTGATTGAACCTTCCCATATTTCCATAATTATCAGAATAACTTCGTATATTTTACATATAGTGATAAGTGCTATTTTCACAGACTTCGTTGGAAAAACGTCTTCACTGCGTGTCAATATACATACACAATTGAAATACTGTAAGTACTGAATATAGAAGTTCAAAATTGATGCCTTCTCTCAGACTGTAACCGGTTTTCCAAAGTGGTAACCTCGTTCATACATTTAAGATATGCTTTTAGTACAATGCCCGAGAAGTTGCGATTGTTAGCCTTTGAATATCTTCCTTGAATAAAGCTACTCTTGAATTTTAAAAAAAGCAGTTGTCGTCTATTCTTCACGCGCTTATAGCCAGTATACAGTTTATGTTGACATCTGAGTAAAATAACTTAGTTATCAATGTTGAACTAACTGGAAACCGTATTTTAAAAAGTAGAATTTTATGCCACGCAAAGTCTTTAATTTCTCAGTATATGTAAAGAATATTATCAATTCGGTTAGTTGAATGGTCTAGGTCAGAACAAATTAACTCTTGGCAGGCGAGATGGAATTGCTTTCAACGCTTTTTTAGACCATTTATTTTTTCAGTTAAGTCTACAGGTTTATTGATGTATATACCATTATTATTATTATTATTATTATCATTATTACTTTCAGGTTGCATGACCATTTTCGCCATTTTAATTGGTGCTAAGTCTTACCGCAAGTTATTATCAGTATTCTGCAAAAACGAAGTACATGAGGAGAATTTCGTACTTTCCGTCCCATGGGGATTATTCTTTGCCATATATGGTGCTTTCTTATCATTGCTTGCCAGTTATCAGTTATGGAACTGTCTCCATGGAAGCAGGAAAACAAAACTGCAGAACTGGCTGTACAATGTAAGTATGCAAACTTGAGAGCAGACGACATTATGGGATGAGTAACACCGCCAAAATCATATGGAGAAGGCATGGAATCTATCTATATAACATTCGTCCTTCTGAAGCTAAAAGCATAGGAAGTCTTCCATCATTACGACGTTTGTCAGCAGATATGCTGAAGTATACATAATTCGCCTGATGTTGTGGCCGTGGTGACATGACTTGTACCATATTACCGTTGTTACTCAGGTATAAACTCAATACCAACTGCAAACTGCATAGACCCAGATCTGCCGTCGCATAATGTGCCAGCAGATCTGGATCTATGCAGTTTGTAGGACTAATCAGTAGAACAAACAACATAGACCCTGATCTGCCGGCGCATTATGCGACGGCAGATCAGGGTATATGTTGTTTGCATTTGGATTCGACTTATACTCGAGTAGAGACGGTACGAATATTATTAGCAATCTTCTAACGAGTTTTCAGCGGTATCTTGAAACGTTAGCATGAAAGCGTGTGTTGCGTTAAATTATAAATGAGGATGACTACTTCGACAGCGAAAGGTGTTCCTTCGCACATGGTCTTTATGATTATCGCAAAACATTTTCTGAACGAGACTAAAATTGTTTGCTTTGTTGACCAGTTCACTGATTTTATGACCCCGAAATGTTAGATGTGGAAGCCAGGGTATGGACAAGCAACCGATCTACTCTTTTTGACGCATTCTCTCGCAAATTTTATTGCGTTCGTCTCCATTTACCTCTGCCAATAGCGACCGTGTATTGTTTGACTATGACCCTGGGCTTGTCACTATATAAACAAGACGGCAGAACACGTTGACCTAACTACTGCTACTTACACCCCCGCAAGATAGCACATATACTATTTGTTCAGAAATACGCTGGAACTATTCTTTTAAATGTGCAAAGTCCTTGGTATAAATCTAAAAAAATATATTCTTTTCTACTTCAATGGAGTCTTTCATTAGGACGCGTACAGTCAGTGTTAATACTGAACAGAATTGTAATGTTGGGGCAGAATTGGCGATTCTACAAACTCCCCTTATCCACCACCGGACACAAGTTTTTGTCAATCGTTCATTATTCAAAATTACAATGAACCAGCAGTCAATCAATCTTATTCCGGACAATGTGCGAACAATGACGTAATTATGGTTATGCTATGCTTGTCTGTGCGAACAATGACGTAATTATGGTTATGATGTGCTTGTCTGTTTGTTTGTTTTGTGGGTTTTAACGTCACTTTTAACACATTATTGGCTATATCATGCCCAGGAAACGGGAGCTAAGTGCCTTTCCCAAAGATACACAGAGTAAGCCGACCCGAGTTGGCCTGGGCGGGTATTAAACCCACGACCCTTGGATTAGGAGTCCTATGCAGTGCAACTGAGCTACCGTGGCTTCCTCATGGTCGTCTGACTGAATGGGTTAAAAGCCTGGATAGTTTCTGCTATCTATTATAAATTTAATTTATAATAACTTCATCATTCTTCATTCAATTTGAGTGAAATATTTACAACTAACTGCAAACTTCCCTTTCATATAATGATAGAATTTGCACACACACACCCTAGCTTTTAAACAAAATATTATGCTATTTACTGTTTAGACTTAGCGTTCCCATCTCGGTTCTGACATTTCGTCAGTTGTATGAAGAAGGATTAAAAAATTGTCCTTTTGGATACATTCGTTTCTTTACATCTACAGTTGTCAATATAGTGGACTTAGGTGGAAATAGTAGTTTCGAGACAGTAGAATTTAACGATAAGATAGTCAGTATATAGCGGATCCTACCCGAGTTCTCATTCTGAATGGAATTTATGCAATGAGTTGAATAATTTCTATCTTTGCGACCAATGGCGAACAAAAGATTTAACTTGTTTAGCGAATTTGATAAATTCCGTTTGAATGAGTATATATATATAAGATTTTATCACATGACGGAAAATACTGATTTTTTTCTCAATAAAACCGCAAAGTAATCTAGCAAAATAACCTTCAGGATTATTTGATGCGTATGATAATACGTTGTTGTTGTTGTTTTTTTTTTTTTTTTTTTTTTTTTTTTTTTTTGCGACGCCATGGCGTCATTTTAGACGTCGTTGGGTGTTATTACATGTGTGTAACATGAAATACATGATATAAATGTTTCTTATTCTAAATCACTATAGTCATGTGATAAATAGTGACCGCACAAAAGTGTACACGAATTTATACACTGTTATAGCTGAATAACTGACGCACGTACAGTCACTTCCTTCTGTGATTTTTTAAAATTTTCACCACCTATACCTGTAATAAAAAATTTTAAACGCAAGAATTATATGATTATCATTAAAATTAGGTTCATTATGAAAAGCATGCTTGATACAATTCATTATGAAGAGTATGCTTGATTCAATTCATTAAGAAGAGTATGCTTGATTCAATTCATTATGAAAAGTATGACTGATTCAATTCATTATGAAGAGTATGCTTGATTCAATTCATTATGAAAAGTATGCTTGATTCAATTCATTATTAAAAGTATGCTTGATTCAATTCATTATGAAAAGTATGCTTGATTCAATTCATTGTGAAAAGTATGCTTGATTCAATTCATTATGAAGAGTATGCTTGATTCAATTCATTATGAAAAGTATGCTTGATTCAATTCATTATGAAGAGTATGCTTGATTCAATTAATTGTAAAAAGTATGCTTGATTAAATTCATTGTGAAAAGTATGCTTGATTCAATTCATTATGAAAAGTATGCTTGATTCAATTCAATATGAAGAGTATGCTTGATTCAATTAATTGTAAAAAGTATGCTTGATTCAATTCATTATGAAAAGTATGCTTGATTCAATACATTATGAAAAGTATGCTTGATTCAATTCATTATGAAGAGTATGCTTGATTCAATTCATTATGAAAAGTATGCTTGATTCAATTCATTATGAAAAGTATGCTTGATTCAATTCATTATGAAAAGTATGCTTGATTCGATTCATTATGAAAAGTATGCTTGATTCAATTCATTATGAAAAGTATGCTTGGTTCAATTCATTATGAAAAGTATGCTTGATTCAATTCATTGTGAAAAGTATGCTTGATTCATTTCATTGTGAAAAGTATGCTTGGTTCAATTCATTATGAAAAGTATCCTTGATTCAATTCATTGTGAAAAGTATGCTTGATTCAATTCATTATGAAAAGTATGCTTGATTCAATTCATTATGAAAAGTATGCTTGGTTCAATTCATTATGAAAACTATGCTTGATTCAATTCATTATGAAAAGTATGCTTGATTCAATTCATTATGAAAAGTATGCTTGATTCAATTCATTATGAAGAGTATGCTTGATTCAATTCATTATGAAAAGTATGCTTGATTCAATTCATTATGAAAAGTATACTTGATTCAATTCATTATGAAAAGTATGCTTGATTCAATTCATTATGAAAAGTATGCTTGGTTCAATTCATTATGAAAAGTATGCTTGATTCAATACATTATGAAAAGTATGCTTGATTCAATTCATTATGAAAAGTATGCTTGATTCAATTCATTATGAAGAGTATGCTTGATTCAATTCATTATGAAAAGTATGCTTGATTCAATGCTTGATTCAATTCATTGTGAAAAGTATGCTTGGTTCAATTCATTATGAAAAGAATGCTTGATTCAATTCATTGTGAAAAGTATGCTTGATTCAATTCATTATGAAAAGTATGCTTGATTCAATTCATTATGAAAAGTATGCTTGATTCAATACATTATGAAAAGCATGCTTGATTCAATTCATTATGAAGAGTATGCTTGATTCAATTCATTATGAAAAGTATGCTTGATTCAATTCATTATGAAAAGCATGCTTGGTTCAATTCATTATGAAAAGTATCCTTGATTCAATTCATTATGAAAAGTATGCTTGATTCAATTCATTATGAAAAGTATGCTTGATTCAATTCATTATGAAAAGTATGCTTGATTCAATTCATTATGATAAGTATGCTTGATTCAATGCTTGATTCAATTGATTGTGAAAAGTATTCTTGGTTCAATTCATTATGAAAAGTATGCTTGATTCAATTCATTATGAAAAGAGTGCTTGATTCAATGCTTGATTCAATTCATTATGAAAACTATGCTTGATAAAATTCATTATGAAAAGTATGCTTGATTTAATTCATTGTGAAAAGTATGCTTGATTCAATTCATTATGAAAAGTATGCTCGATTCAATTCATTATGAAAAGTATGCTTGGTTCAATTCATTGTGAATAGTATGCTTGATTCAATTCATTATGAAAAGTATGCTTGATTCAATTCATTATGAAAAGTATGCTTGATTCAATACATTATGAAAAGCATGCTTGATTCCATTCATTATGAAGAGTGTGCTTGATTCAATTCATTATGAAAAGTATGCTTGATTCAATTCATTATGAAAAGTATGCTTGGTTCAATTCATTATGAAAAGTATGCTTGGTTCAATTCATTGTGAAAAGTGTGCTTGATTCAATTCATTATGAAAAGTATGCTTGATTCAATTCATTATGAAAAGTATGCTTGATTCAATTCATTATGAAAAGTATGCTTGATTCAATTCATTATGAAAAGTATGCTTTATTGAATTCATTATAAAAGTATGCTTGATTCGATTTATTATGAAAAGTATGCTTGATTCAATTCATTATGAAAAGTATGCTTGATTCAATTCATTATGAAAAGTATGCTTGATTCAATACATTATGAAAAGCATGCTTTATTCAGTTAATTATGAAAAGTATGCTTGATTCAATACATTATGAAAAGAATGTTTGGTTCAATTCATTATGGAAAGTATGCTTTATTCAATACATCACCATTCAAACCTCGCACTGCGTTACTAAATTTCGTATGTAAAGTTTGATTACAATTAAAAAGCGATATGTTTGAAAAGAGTCAAATTCTTTCTAGTCTTGAAACCTGGGCTTGTATTCTCAAAACTTTTTTTGAGCTGAAACTCAAGCTCAAGGTTTAAAAAAATCTAAATTCAGATATCATACTTAGATTACGTCTATGTCCCTGAAATCCGCATGCAAGTAGGGGATTACAGTAATAACAATTATGAAAGTTTTAGTATTTTGACTTTATTTTTAATTGAAGTTGCAGACCGTCAAAAGTTTACGACTTCGAACTTGAACTTGAACTACAGTGGTTGGTCTAACAAGTGTACAATAACTATACAAGTTCTAATACTACAGTGGTTGGTCTAACAAGTGTACATTAACTATACAAGTTCTAATACTACAGTGGTTGATCTAACAAGTGTACATAATTACATAAGTTTTAATACTACAGTAGTTTAGTCTAACAAGTGTACATTAACTATACAAGTTCTAATACTACAGTGGTTGGTCTAATAAGTGTACATAATTACACAAGTTCTAATACTACAGTGGTTGGTCTAATAAGTGTACATAATTACACAAGTTCTAATACTACAGTAGTTTAGTCTAACAAGTGTACATTAACTAAACAAGTTCTAATACTACAGTGGTTGGTCTAATAAGTGTACATAATTACACAAGTTCTAATACTACAGTGGTTGGTCTAATAAGTGTACATAATTACACAAGTTCTAATACTACAGTGGTTGGTCTAATAAGTGTACATAATTACACAAGTTCTAATACTACAGTGGTTGGTCTAAAACAAGTGTACATGATTACACAAGTTCTAATAATACAGTAGTTGGTCTCAAACAAGTGTACATGATTACACAAGTTCTAATAATACAGTAGTTGGTCTCAAACAAGTGTACATAACTACACAAGTTCCAATACTAAAGTGGTTGGTCTAATAAGAGTACATGATTAGACAAGTTCTAATACTACTGTGGTTGATCTAAAACAAAAAATTGGATTTTTTGCAAAACATTAACTAACATTTGTATTCTTTGTCATCTACATCTAAAATGCATGGCCGGATTAATGGGGGGGGGGGGCACAGGGGGCACTGGCCCCCGAGCTATCCTTGTCATGACCCCCTCCCCCCGGTTGCCTTGGATAAAATCACATGTATTTAAATAAACCATATATAGGTCTAAACCGTCTAATACTTAGCCTAATATAGCTATAATAATTATACATATATAAAGGACAGTTTAAGGACTGTTTTGCGGTGTATTTGTAGATCCGCAAGGGCCCTCCTATCTTAAGTGCCCCGCCCCCCCCCCCCCAAGCTATAATTCGGCTCTGCAAAAATAACAATGTTCCGTGTGCACACGTGGGAAGAGTCCACTTCCTAACAGCCAAGACTGATTTCATACAGGTGTATACACACATAGCCTTGTGTACTGTTTTGTACCTGGAAGCGACCTGCCTTATGGCTCACCACCTTATTCATGAACTTGTCATGCAATCAGTCAATGCCTACGTTGTGTAAAAGGCATACAGACTCTGGGCAGAACATTTTAATATGGAAATATATTTTCTTCTTCTTCACAATCGATTCTCACTGTCTTCCCGTACTTTGATTTATACACACAAATAAATAAGTAAATTGTACTACACTTATAATATCATGTAAAGATGTTTTCATAAGTGTATGTTATTATTATCCCTATCTACTTTTGAAATGGTCCTTACTATAAATACGGCAATGCACGTACAGCATGCTATCATCTGCCCTACTGACCATGTCCCAAATCCTTGTGGCTGGTAACCCCAGGTCAGAATTGGCTGTTCAGAGAAGTAGACTTAACCTACCTAGACAGAGGGTACACTTTTATTATATAAACATAGATCACAGAGAAGACAACTTTTGAAATAAATTATGATAAAATCCAAAATTTCTGGACCAGTTACGTATGCCAATATCAATTACTATGAGACTGTTGATGGTTTGTTTAAACAATTGGATTTTGACAAAACTTGAAACAGCTGGATTTTAATAGGGATCAAATGGACTATAACAATTATTCCCAATATTTACCCTGGATTAAGTTTGATAAATTGTATGATAATGTGACGGAAAACAAGTCGTGGAATATATGACTTTAATGACCTGTAGAAACATGAACATTATGACTTTAATGACATGTAGAAACATGAACATTTGTCCTCCTCAAGGTACAATGAAGGGGAAAGAACAAACAATCCTTTCTTCTTGACTGTACACATCAAACTGCATTAAAAAAAAACTATGTTTCATTACAAAAAGAGGTCTTTGAACGGCGCATTACATATTAAATGAAGAAACGAATTAAGAGAATTTATATATCATT